>CATVIB010000274.1:0-33414 GCA_958336395.1 Ctenicera cuprea
ATATATATATATATATATATATATATATATATATATATATATATATATATATATTGCTGTGTGTTCTAATTCAAAAATTTATTTATAAACTGAAAATTAAAAATTATTACTAATTTTTTTTTATTACTAAAAAAAGTATGAGATTTTGTTGAAGTATGAGATATTCTTCGTGGTCTTGTAATTCATTGAAGTTTATTTATATCGACGGTAATGCAGTGGTAATCTTGATTTCTTGTATTTCTTTTTGGTTAAATGCATTTGAAGTAGCATTGAGATTTTCCAGGATACTATTCCTAGAATAGAATTATTTATATTAGTAAAACTTGACTAAAAAAAATTATAGCATATATAAAACATGCTAAGGCAATTTAATATTGACGCAAACTATAAATAATTTAACTTGAATTAATTTATTTATCAATAATAAAATCGTTTGTGTAAAAATATGAGTCGAACTGTGTATAATATTAAAGGGTAATCCTTATTTGAGATGTTATTGGTTGAAAAGTGTGTTTTTAAAATGAATAAGTGAATTAAAATAAAAAAAAAATTTTATTTTAGAAAATTATTTTGACGCACCGTGTATAATTTTAATTTAGAATTAATTTAATTAAGGTGTTTATTGAGTTAATTTAATTTAGTTTTATTAGATAACCTAATTGTTTATTTATATTTAAAACAAACCGTATACATTACTTTTGAGTATGTCGGTATATAAAATATTGTAATGTAAATAGTTTTCTGTATTTTAGGTCAAGGTTGTAAGAATTTGCCAGACGGTTTTTGTATAAACTATAGTCACAGATAAAAGTGATAAGAAGTCAATGACCTCATATAAATTACTTGTAAACCTAGGGTTTATGTTAATTAAGGAATGTAACTATGGTTTTAAATTAATGAATAATTAATTGATAATTATTAATGCTAATAAGCTGGTATTGTTTAATTTATGTGCTTTTATAAATATGAAAAAAATATGTTAATTTTAAAATTTTAAGAAAAATTTTCTTCATTGAATGTACCTGTCATACGTTGATTTATGTTTGAATCGCGTATTTAAAATAGTTGTATTCCAGTTAATCTGGGATAATGACATTTATGTAATAAGTTGAATAAGGGTGAAATTTAGATTAGATTGTAAGGTTTCCTAGCTATCTTGTAAAAACAATAGAATTTTAATTGTTTCCGGTTTATCTTATGTTAGTTATTCTTAAGGGTCATATTTGTATAATTTGATATATTTGGAAATTTAGTCTGGGGGTTCGAGATTAAATTTTTCAAGAGAGCTTCCGGTAAGAATTTGCATAGCGTGGGTGCGTTAATGTTTAGCTCCCAAATTTTTGATAATGTAACTAGAAATTTTAATGTGAACAAAATAAATTGTTGTTATAAGTGACAGTAATAAGGTGTTTTATTATTTAAAGAAAGTTGAGAAAAATCCGTTGAAGAATATAAAAGTTATTGGAAGATTAAAAAGTAAAATTGTGAAGCGTCCTTTCTTTATTGTAAAAATATTAATTTGTGCAAGTATTAAATATTCCAATGGGAAACTAAATTAAAATCTAACTATAATAACCAGTGATCCAAGTAATTAAAGAACAATTTGAAAGTTTCTTCGACAAATAAATTCAATAAATTATAAATTGATAAAAAATGGCGTACCTGAGCACCATCTTATGATAAAAAATAGTTCTGCGAATTTCCGGTTTTTGAGGTGGAGAAATACATCTTGTTGTCAATCGTGCAGATTTGTATTTGACAGATAATATGGAATTAATCTTCTTCGTGTAATATAATAATAAATCTGTAATAATAAAAGTTGAACAGTTATAATTAAAAATAAAAATGCTAAAAATAAATGAAAAATTAAAGTAATTATAAATTGAAAAATATAATTTCTAATAAAAAAAGGGAATTACATACCTGAGAAAAACTGTTATTGAAGATTTTGCTGGAGAACTCATGGTTTAGTATTATCGGACAGGCAGCGTTAGGACAGCACACATCATACCGTGCACAAGCACATCACAGACAGGAAAGAAAAATTGGTTGTATGAGTTAGCTACCATTCAAATACGTGGAAGCGCACGCATCAAAGATTCCGAACTTCAAAGATGAACATTGTAAAAAGATAAGTAATAATTTTCGTGGTGTTTCAATAAAAAAAATTTGTTTTATTTATTATAAATGTACAGAGATGTTTTAAATATTATTTTATGGTGATGTATTTGCGTGTAAATGTAGTAGGTGGTATTCTGGAAATCTGCAATTCATTTTTTTTAAATAACCCATCGACAATAGTGAAGCTACATGATGTTCAAGAATTTAAAATTATCCCTGAGATTGAGTACAAGATGAATTTATGTCAATCAATTATTTACATGTCAAAATTTTAATAAGAGTCTCTTGTTTTAAAATAAAATTCCCATGCTTATAAATTTATTTGAAATTTATTTTTTTATGAAAATGCTTAAAACTAAATTAAAACACACAGCATTTAATTATATTAATTTTATTACTGAGCTAGCAAATGTGGGTCAAAAATAAATAATAATTCAAAGTTTACAAAATTTATGATTTTTCAAATGTTTGGAATTTTTAAAAAAAAATTAAAAAAAAGAATTTTTCAAAATTCTTATTTCACAGCATATTTTATGACGATTCCAACGTGGGGCTTTTTAGCAATTAATTTTATTCAAAAAAATTAAAGGTAGTATGAGTTTCCAAAATTCATATTACACAGCATAATTTATGGTTACCAACGTGGGGCTTTTCAAATTTTATAAAAGGAATTATGAATTTTTATAATTCATAATTCACAGCATAATTTATGTCGCCAGGCAACGTGGGGCTCGATTGGGTTATTTATGTACAATTAAAGGGTAATATTTTTTTATAAATAAAGTTGAGGATTATTTGAATGATATTTGGGGTTATGAAATAATTTATGTGGGGTAAATGAAAACATTCTGGGACAACAGCGATTTAAGTAATAAAAAAGGAGAAGAGTTCCAAGTAGTTAAAAAGAAAAAGAGGAGTAGGAGTAAGAAATCTAAAATGGAACCAGAAAAGAAAATAGAAGAAGAACAAGATGTTGAGAAGGAAGAAGAAGAAGGTGCTGCAAGCACAAGTAAGAGTAGTAAGGAGGGAGAAAGTTCAAAATTAGAATACATGATAATGAATATGATGAAGGAGATGAGAGAGAATAGTGAAAAAACTAATAAAAAAATTGAGGAGAGTAGGGAAGAAATGAAGAGGGAAATAAAAGAGAGTAGGGAAGAAATAAAGAAAATAGAAGTAAATTACAGTAATCATGGAAATGTGGAAGAAATAACTAAAGAATTAGAACAACAAGTTGAGACAGATCATGTGGAGATAAATAAAGAAATAAATAAAGAATTAGTACAAGAAGTGGAGACAGGTCATGAAGAGATAAATAAAGAATTAAATAAAGAATTAAATGTTGAAGCAGAAAAAAAATGGAATAATACAGAAAAGAATGATTTAATGAATTTACCATCAATACGACTTAGATTGAATAATATTGAATTTGTTACTATTATAGATATGGGGGTTGATTTATCACTTATAAGTGAAGACGTCGTCGTTAATAATTATGAATTATTGGAGAATAATATTGTAATATTTGGGGGGTTTAATCTAATAGATGAAAATAAAATGAAGTTTGGTCGTATTGAGGAAAGATTGGATTGTGATTTGAATATCAATGAAGTTAAAGTATCTGCGAAACTATTAATTGTTCCGGACATGATTGTCGACATGGTGCTTGGAAGCGATTTTTTGGAATATCATAATATGATTATTGAAGAGGATTGTCTAATTTATAAAAACATCAAATTTCCATTTTTAAACAAAGAACAGAGTAATAATTGTAAAATTAATGAAATGAAGGAAGAATTACCCGAAATCAATGAAGTGTGTTTAAATTTTAAAAAGTGTACAGAATCATCCTCAAAGATTAATAAAGAAGAAAAGGAGTGTGAAACCCTAATTTATCCAGAGGGGGATAAAACAGAAGTTCATATACAACAGAAAAATTTCCCGAAAGAAGAACCAGACTTGGAAGAAGCATTAAATGAAAATGAAATTAAATTAACTGAAAGTAAATATGAAATAAAGAATACAAATGGTGATGAAATAAATAAAGCAGAATTGAATAAATATGAAATAAAAAATGGTAATATTGTTAATGAGCTAAATAACGGTAAAGAGCTTGAAATAAGTGAAAATGAAGATCAAATGGAAAGTAAAGTGAAAGAAAAAGAAGAATTTTCAGAAAATAAAATTTATTCGTGGATAGAGAATAAAGAGGAAACCAAAATAAAATCTTCAAAATATAAAAATAATCAAATTTATTTTAAAAATCGGAAAGTTAAAATAAAAATTTCAAAATATGAAAGTTATCTAATGCTATTAGAAAATCAACCAAAAGTAAAATTAAAATCTACAAATTATAAAAATTATCTGATGTCAGTAATAAATAAAAAGAAGACTAAAATAAAAATTTTAAATAATATAAAGTACTTGAAGAGTATTAAAAATAATACGAAATTTAAAATGAAATTTTTAATTAATACAAAATATTTGGAGAATTATAAACATAAGACTAAAGTTAAATTAAAATTATTAAATGATAACATATATCCAGAGAATTTTAAAAATAAAACAAAAGTTAAATTAAAGTGGTTAAATAATAAAAAGTGGCCAGAACATTTGAAACAAAAAGCGAAAATTAAATTGAAAATTTTAAATAACAAGAAGGATCCAGGAAATTTAAAATACAAGAAGAAAGTTAAAATGAAAATAATAATTAATGAAAAATATCCGGATACCTGTAGAAACAAAAAGAAGGTGAAAATGAAAATTTCAAATAATAAAATTAATGCGAAGGCCTTAGAAAATAAAAAGAAGGTCAAGATGAAATTTAGAAATTACATGAAAGAGCCTGCGCAATTTAAAATTAAAAAGAGGGTGAAAATGAAAGAATTTTGAGATAAAGGCAGGATAGGAGTTAGAGGGGGATATTTTATAGTTAAGAATGCTAAGAGGATTTTTGGGGATTTTAAATTATTATCGGAAATTTACTCCAGGATTAACAGATAAAATATTAATTTTGACTGAAATTGTTAGAAGGGGGAGAGTGATTTTTTTTTTTTGGTTAATTTTTGCAAAATTTGCAATTATTATTATTATTAGGGGTTTTCAAATTTTGAAAAATTAAAGGGGGATTTATGCTGTGTGTTCTAATTCAAAAATTTATTTATAAACTGAAAATTAAAAATTATTACTAATTTTTTTTTATTACTAAAAAAAGTATGAGATTTTGTTGAAGTATGAGATATTCTTCGTGGTCTTGTAATTCATTGAAGTTTATTTATATCGACGGTAATGCAGTGGTAATCTTGATTTCTTGTATTTCTTTTTGGTTAAATGCATTTGAAGTAGCATTGAGATTTTCCAGGATACTATTCCTAGAATAGAATTATTTATATTAGTAAAACTTGACTAAAAAAAATTATAGCATATATAAAACATGCTAAGGCAATTTAATATTGACGCAAACTATAAATAATTTAACTTGAATTAATTTATTTATCAATAATAAAATCGTTTGTGTAAAAATATGAGTCGAACTGTGTATAATATTAAAGGGTAATCCTTATTTGAGATGTTATTGGTTGAAAAGTGTGTTTTTAAAATGAATAAGTGAATTAAAATAAAAAAAAAATTTTATTTTTAGAAAATTATTTTGACGCACCGTGTATAATTTTAATTTAGAATTAATTTAATTAAGGTGTTTATTGAGTTAATTTAATTTAGTTTTATTAGATAACCTAATTGTTTATTTATATTTAAAACAAACCGTATACATTACTTTTGAGTATGTCGGTATATAAAATATTGTAATGTAAATAGTTTTCTGTATTTTAGGTCAAGGTTGTAAGAATTTGCCAGACGGTTTTTGTATAAACTATAGTCACAGATAAAAGTGATAAGAAGTCAATGACCTCATATAAATTACTTGTAAACCTAGGGTTTATGTTAATTAAGGAATGTAACTATGGTTTTAAATTAATGAATAATTAATTGATAATTATTAATGCTAATAAGCTGGTATTGTTTAATTTATGTGCTTTTATAAATATGAAAAAAATATGTTAATTTTAAAATTTTAAGAAAAATTTTCTTCATTGAATGTACCTGTCATACGTTGATTTATGTTTGAATCGCGTATTTAAAATAGTTGTATTCCAGTTAATCTGGGATAATGACATTTATGTAATAAGTTGAATAAGGGTGAAATTTAGATTAGATTGTAAGGTTTCCTAGCTATCTTGTAAAAACAATAGAATTTTAATTGTTTCCGGTTTATCTTATGTTAGTTATTCTTAAGGGTCATATTTGTATAATTTGATATATTTGGAAATTTAGTCTGGGGGTTCGAGATTAAATTTTTCAAGAGAGCTTCCGGTAAGAATTTGCATAGCGTGGGTGCGTTAATGTTTAGCTCCCAAATTTTTGATAATGTAACTAGAAATTTTAATGTGAACAAAATAAATTGTTGTTATAAGTGACAGTAATAAGGTGTTTTATTATTTAAAGAAAGTTGAGAAAAATCCGTTGAAGAATATAAAAGTTATTGGAAGATTAAAAAGTAAAATTGTGAAGCGTCCTTTCTTTATTGTAAAAATATTAATTTGTGCAAGTATTAAATATTCCAATGGGAAACTAAATTAAAATCTAACTATAATAACCAGTGATCCAAGTAATTAAAGAACAATTTGAAAGTTTCTTCGACAAATAAATTCAATAAATTATAAATTGATAAAAAATGGCGTACCTGAGCACCATCTTATGATAAAAAATAGTTCTGCGAATTTCCGGTTTTTGAGGTGGAGAAATACATCTTGTTGTCAATCGTGCAGATTTGTATTTGACAGATAATATGGAATTAATCTTCTTCGTGTAATATAATAATAAATCTGTAATAATAAAAGTTGAACAGTTATAATTAAAAATAAAAATGCTAAAAATAAATGAAAAATTAAAGTAATTATAAATTGAAAAATATAATTTCTAATAAAAAAAGGGAATTACATACCTGAGAAAAACTGTTATTGAAGATTTTGCTGGAGAACTCATGGTTTAGTATTATCGGACAGGCAGCGTTAGGACAGCACACATCATACCGTGCACAAGCACATCACAGACAGGAAAGAAAAATTGGTTGTATGAGTTAGCTACCATTCAAATACGTGGAAGCGCACGCATCAAAGATTCCGAACTTCAAAGATGAACATTGTAAAAAGATAAGTAATAATTTTCGTGGTGTTTCAATAAAAAAAATTTGTTTTATTTATTATAAATGTACAGAGATGTTTTAAATATTATTTTATGGTGATGTATTTGCGTGTAAATGTAGTAGGTGGTATTCTGGAAATCTGCAATTCATTTTTTTTAAATAACCCATCGACAATAGTGAAGCTACATGATGTTCAAGAATTTAAAATTATCCCTGAGATTGAGTACAAGATGAATTTATGTCAATCAATTATTTACATGTCAAAATTTTAATAAGAGTCTCTTGTTTTAAAATAAAATTCCCATGCTTATAAATTTATTTGAAATTTATTTTTTTATGAAAATGCTTAAAACTAAATTAAAACACACAGCATTTAATTATATTAATTTTATTACTGAGCTAGCAAATGTGGGTCAAAAATAAATAATAATTCAAAGTTTACAAAATTTATGATTTTTCAAATGTTTGGAATTTTTAAAAAAAAATTAAAAAAAAGAATTTTTCAAAATTCTTATTTCACAGCATATTTTATGACGATTCCAACGTGGGGCTTTTTAGCAATTAATTTTATTCAAAAAAATTAAAGGTAGTATGAGTTTCCAAAATTCATATTACACAGCATAATTTATGGTTACCAACGTGGGGCTTTTCAAATTTTATAAAAGGAATTATGAATTTTTATAATTCATAATTCACAGCAATATATATATATATATATATATATATATATATATATATATATATATATATATATATGTATATATGTATATATGTATATATATATATATATATATATATATATATATATATATATATATATATATATATATATATATATATATATATATATATATATATATATATATATATATATATATATATATATATATATATATATATATATATATATATATATATATATATATATATATATATATATATATATATATATATATATATATATATATATATATATATATATATATATATATATATATATATATATATATATATATATATCATACTTAAAACTAAAATTTAAAACTAATTATATAGAATTATAAAAGGATATGAATTTTGTATTGTTGCAAATACTCTTCGAGGTCGTGTAGATCTTTATTTGATCATTATTTTGGATAAGATAATGAGATGAGAGTGGTGGCATTGTTTTCATCAATTTTAAATGCTTATAATTTTAGCATTATATTTTCCAGAATGTAAATCCTAAAATAAAAAAAAATTAATTGTTAGTATAATTAAGTGACAAGATCACATTCAAGGCTAATTTTAAGGTATTTATGCAATTTAAAACATTTATGTTAGGTAAAGTATGGAAGGAACATACTGGTGTAATTTATTTTGACACAAACTGTGTATAATTTAAGATTAATTTAATGTTTTCTTCGATAAAAAAATGTTTATGTAAAATAAGAAATAAAAAGGACATACTTATAAATTTTATTGTGACTCGAACTGTATATGAAGATAATAAGTGATATTTATTTAATGTGTTATTTAATTAAAAATGTTTGTATAAGATAATATGTGAAAAGGACAGATTTGGGAAAATTTATTCTGACGCATACTGTACAATTTAATTTAGATTTAATGTTAATTAGATGTGTTCAATGTGTTAATTTGGTTTATGTTGTTAAAATAACATGTTTGTTAATTTAGGGTAAAAACACCCTGTAGTTCTACTTTCGTAAGTGCCGATATATTAACCTGTTATAATTTAAATAGTTTAATACGCATTTTAAATTAGGTCAAGGTTGTAAGAAAGTAAGCCAGACAGTTTTTTATGTATACTCAGGGATGTTACGGAAGTCCATGACCTCAACATATAAATTTGTAATCCAAGGGTTTATATTGAAAATAGTTAATATAATAATAGTTTTAAACTTTTTTTTTAATTGATTGAAAATTGTAAAATCTAATTATCTGGTATTTAGATTTTTTCATGCTTTATTTAAAATGAAAAATTTTAATTAAATTATAATATTAAGGGTAAATTTTCATAGGTGAGTGTACTTTGTTAACAAACACATTGATCTTTATGTACTGTATTCTTAAGGTCGATTTTTCAGAATTCCCAGAATTATTGTAAAGTACGAGGCTAAAAAATGGTTTTGCTTCGAGGCTTTGTTAGGTAAAAAAAGGAATGGTGATTGTTTCCGTTTTCCTGTTTGGCATAGGTATTGAATTACAGGGGACGCGTCTTTAATCGGTCCCGATAAAAATAAATTAATTAGTGGTAAAATTGTTAATTAAGTCATTAAAAAGTGTATCAAATTAAAATTATTAATGTGTTTTCTTAATTAAAGAAAAATTGTTGAAATTCGTCGAATAAATAAAAAGTTATTAATAAATTAAAATATCTTAATAAAAGCTGGTGTACCTGATCACTAGTACGCCATTAAAAATAGTTCTACGATTTCCGGACTGGAAGTGCGGAGTGTTACATCATGGCATCCAAGTTTGACACATGGAAAATTAATTGTTGAAAATCTTCGTGAAGTTAATTCTTCATCAATCTTTTGGCACAGGTGATTCTAATGAATTTATTGAATCATTTTCTTCATGGTTTTAAATTAAATCTACAAGATAAAAAAATACAAAATAGTAAAAAGTTTGAAGTAAAATGGTCTTTAAGTGCTTTGAAAAATAATATGAAAGAATCAAATGAACTTACCAGTGATTTAATTGTTAAACTGTACTTTGGAACGTTGTTCGAGGAGGCCAGATGATTCGGAGTTGGCGCATTAAGGTAACCGTGTGGAGGGATGGAAACACATGGAAATAAAGAAATTTCAGAAGAAAATTTAGTCAAAAGTTAAGTAATATTTAGATTTAATTCAATAAAAATTTTGGTTTTATTTATTGTTGGACGTGCACTTTTAATGTTGATGTATTAATGTAAAATTGTTTATTCGCATCCTGGAAAAGTTATTAATAATCCCAATTTAAATAAGTGAAGCCACGAAATATTTTATAAAATTAATTTTATCCCTGAGATTATTTTCAAAATTAAAGTATTTCAGGCAAGAATTTACTTATTAATACAAAAAAAGAGTTTCATGCTAATAATAAATTCCTATGCTTATAAAGGAATAAAAACAAATTTGGCAATTATATTCATTTATTTTATTACAAATAATAATTTTTAAAATGATAAATATTCTTATAATTAAATTAAAACACACAGCATTTGTTTATGTTTGAGCTAGCTAGCCGGGGCATTAATTTAAAAAAAATATTTCAAATTTACAAAAAATTCAGAATTATAAAATTAAAATTAAATTGGATTTATTAAATTTTAAAAATCCATATTCCAGAGCATAATTAATGACTTACCAATGTGGGGCGTTCTTTTTGGCCCAGAACGTGGAGCTTTCTTTTTGGTTCCTAACTTAAGGGGCCATCTTTTTGTCGCCGAATCAACGTGGGTGCTAGATTGAGTTATTTATGTGAATAATTGAAGGGTTACTTTTTTTGATAATTAAAGTTGATGTTCAATTAAATAATATTTGGGGGTATAAAATATTTATGTGGGGTAAATGAAATCATTCTGGGATAACAGCGATTTAAGTAGTAAAAAAGTAGAAGAGTTTCAAGAAGTTAAAAAGAAAAAGAGGAGTAGAAGTAGGAAATCAAAAATGGACCCAGAAAAGAATAAGGAGGAGCAAGATGTTGAAAAAGAAGAAGAAGAAAGTGGTGCAGGTACAAGTAAAAGTAGGAAGGAGAAAGAAAGTATTAATTTGAACGAGATGTTGAAAATGATCATGAAAGAAATAAAAGATAGTAAAGAAGAAACGAGTAAAAAAATTGAGGAGAGTAGTGAGAACACTAATAAAAAATTTGAACAGATTAATAACAAAATTGAGAATAGTAGTGAGAACACTAATATGAGAATTGAAGAAATAAGGGAGGATATGAAGAAGGAGATGAAAGAGAGTAGAGAAGATATGAATAAAAAAATTGAAGAGATAAGTAAGGAGTTGAAAGACACAAATAAAGACATTAAGAATGATTTTGGTAGAATGGGAGAAAATTTAGAAAAAAGTTTCATTAAATTAGGAGGAAAATTAGACAACAATCATGGAAATGTGGAAGAGATAAATAAGAAATTAGAACAAGAAATGGAGACAGGTCATGAGGAGTTAAATAAAGAATTAAATGTGGAAGTAGATAAAGATATGAATAATACTGATAAGTAATTAATTTGCCTTTAATGCGACTTAGATTAAATGATATTGAATTTGTTACAATTATAGATATGGGGATTGAATTATCACTTATAAGTGAAGACGTCGTTATAGATAATTATGAATTATTGGAGAATAATATTATAATAATAGGGGGGGCGAGGTTAATTTAATAGATGATAATAAAGTGAAGTTTGGTCGTATTGAGGAAAGGTTGGATTGTGATTTGAGGATAAATGAAGTGGAAGTATCTGCGAAACTATTAATTGTTCCGGACACGATTGTCGACATGGTGCTTGGAAGGGATTTTTTTAGAATATCATGATATGATTGTTGAGGAGGATTGTCTAAATTATAAGAACATCAAATTTCCATTATTAAATAAAGAACAGAATAATAATTTTAAAATTAATGAAATAAAGGAAGAATTACCACCAGCAATCAAGGAATCGTATGTAAATGGTAATGAGTATCCAGATTCATCCTCAAATATTAATGAAGGAGAAAAAGAGTGTGAAATATTAATTTATTCAGAGGGGGATAAAACAGAAATTTTTAAGCAACATCAAGATTTATCAAAAGAGGAACCAGACTTGGAGGAATCATTAAATAAAGATGAAATGAAATTAAATGAGAGAAAATGTCAAGAAAGGGATACAACTTGTGACGAAATAAATAATACAAAATCAAATGATGAAGATCTCGAAATAAGTGAAGATGAAAATCAAATAGAAAATAAAGTAAAGGAAAAGGTTAAAATTTTATAAAAGAAGAATAATATTCGTGGATAGAAAATAAAAAGGAAACCAAAGTAAAATCTTCAAAGTATAAAAGTAATCAATTTTCTTTTAAAAATCAGAAAGTTAAAATAAAATTTTCAAAATATAAAATTTATTTAATGTTATTTGAAGATCAACCAAAAGTAAAATTAAAATCTACAATTTATAAAAATTACCCTATGTCAGTGATAAATAAAATAATTACTAAAATGGAATATTTAAATAATATAAAGTATTTGAAGAATTTTAAAAATAAGACAAAATTTAAAATAAAAATTTTAAATAATAAAAAGTATTATAAAAATATTGTTTGTCTTCAAGGTTAAATTAAAATTATTAAATGATAAAATGTACCAAAGGATTTTTTTAAATAAAACAAACGTTAAATTAAAATAGTTAAATAATAAAAAGTGTCCAGATAATTTTAAGCATAAACCGAAAGTTAAATTAAAATTTTTAAACGACAAAAAGGATCCTGGGAATTTAAAATACAAGAAGAAAGTTAAAATGAAATTAACAAATAATGAAAAATATCCGGAAACCTTTGGAAATAGAAAGAAGGTCAAAATGAAGCTTATAAATTGTATAAAATACCCTGGGCAATTTAAAAATAAAAAGAGGGTGAAAATGAAGGGTAATTAGAAAAAGTCAGGATAGGTGATAGAGGGGGATAATTTTTATTTAAGAATGTTAAGAGGATTCTTGGGGATTTTAAATTATTACAGAAAATTTGGGGACAGTTATGAATTAAAATTATATTAATAATAATAAAATAAGGGGTACATTTCATGTTAATTTATTGTATCCTTATGCAAAAAATTGTTAGAAAGGAAGAGAGTAATTTTTTTATTGTAGTAAATTTTTGCAAAATTTGCAATTTAAAGTAGGTTTTCAAATTTTGAAAAATTTAAGGGGGATTTATGCTGTATATTTTAATGCCTACTAATTATTTTCATACTTAAAACTAAAATTTAAAACTAATTATGTAAAATTATAAAAGGATATGAATTTTGTATTGTTGCAAATACTCTTCGAGGTCGTGTAGATCTTTATTTGCTCATTATTTTGGATAAGATAATAAGATGAGAGTGGTGGCATTGTTTTCATCAATTTTAAATGCTTATAATTTTAGCATTATATTTTCATATTTCTCATTTGTGGATAGTAAGTAGCTGATTTGCTAAAGCGTGACATTCTTAAAACTGCAGATCACCCCGCTATTAATCTTTCGGTTTTTTTCAAACCCTTTCAGAATGTTAGCTTTAATTACGCTAACGGAGATTTTCTCTTCTCTCAAATCATACCCTTTTTAAATAAAACTTTTTGTATACGCAAAAATTAGCCCTTTTCTAAAGCACCTCTAAATCATCCTTAAATTCACCGCAACCCCTAAAAATTGAAAATTTATTAAAATGACAAGATTCATCGGGTCGCCTGCTTTGTATTCACCAGTCGTGGTAGCCACGACAGTAAAATTTAGAAATACAATGTTTAACATAAAACTGTCGATGTGCCCACTGCAATTTTAGCATAAATTGGCAATTGTCGATGTATCCACCGGTCGTGGTAGCCACGACAGTTAAATAAGAAAATAGAATTTCGTATAACCACTGTCGTTGTGCCCACTGCTAACTTTATTGAATTTTTTAAATGTGCTTGCTGTCGATGTATCCACTCGAAAATTTTAGTTAAATAAGCATTTGGCGACATATCCACAGTGCTTGGTAACATCGCCATTTGTTTGCATTATATTACTTCATTATGAAAAACGATGGTATCTAGACATATTGTTGGCTTTTTTTGTAATAAAATTATGTTCTTCAGAATTGTGACGATTCGTTTGATATATAAAGGGTTGCCTACATTTTTTTATATACCAGCTAATCAAAGCAGTGTAATTATATAGCATACTTATTATTTTATGTAACATAATTTATTATGTGTACTATCTACTTCCTACATATTATAAAAATTTCATATTATTGTAAAATCAGTTAACGAACCGGATGAGCTTCGGCATAGCATACGGTGCCGGGCCCGCAAGTTATATTTTAAAAGCGGCTAAATGTTCCTCATGTAAATAAAGATTTTGAATCTAGAACAAAACTTTTTGAAAACAAACCTGCTGGAAATGTCATAAAAATCCTTATATAAAAAGAAGAATAAAATTGCCTGAAAATATTCGATCAACGCATATTAGTTTTTTGTATTAGCGTTAATAATTTAAGCTTGCTGGCAGCTTTGGGATGCTTCCTAGCAATATTTTTTGTATGGCAGAATAAAATAAAAAACCATATCCCTAAAAATGTAAAGACTGAATTATAGTTGCAAAACATGATATTCTATAAATAATACTATTTTCAGAATTCTTGTTTTTTAGTTTCTGTGTCTTATCTTAAATTTGGAAGTAACCGTCTTAAGCTGCATTCGAATTACGGATGTAAAAGATTAGGGATTTAAATTTACCTCACTTAAAATTTCCAGTGTTCCTTAAATCATTAATTCCGTCAGCAAACATCTTTCTTGAAAGTTTACAATGCAGCACTAGCATAAAATTGTCATTTTCAATAAATGTTCTTATTAGTTGAATTCTTGAGTTACGCAGCGCGCACTACAGCTAATTACAAATTCCTCTTCGGATGTCGGACGAAACTTACTGTAAAATGCTTATTTTGAAAGTTATCAAACACATGCAAAGAATGAAAAATGTATTTTTTAAGTAGAGCTAATTAACAGGCGTAGTTAAATTCACGTAACTGCCGAAAAATGCGTTGTACATATTAAAAAGTATCGTTTTTTTCCTAACTTTTAAAATAGTCAAAATTCTTGCTGGTCCTAATAAAGTACTTTAAATAGTCTATCGAACTGATAAAGGTTTAAAACGATCGGCGTTTGCTTTTTTAAATAGTTAATTAATCAATTTCAATTTTTTCAAAAATGCTTGGAAGGCGTCAAAGTAAACTTTGAGAAATTAGTGAAAAATAAATTATAGTTCACTGCAAGCTCTATCGGCTCAAAAAAGTTAGACAAAATCATTTTAACAGTCTTTGAAAATATTCGTTTTAAAATTTTTAAAAATTTGAAGCAGGGCCATTGCGATCGTCTTCCGATTTTCGAAATTAATTTTACTACCTACAATTTGTAGCTCGTTCCGCTCAGACAACTTTCTTTTCAGTGAATGGGCGTTGAAGTCGAGATTTACAAAAAGTTGCAGCGGCCGCCATTTTAAAGACAGATAGTTCGGTAAAAAAATTCTCGATTTGTCTTAACTTTTTCTCTTAGATCCTATGCTCAAATAAAAAAAATAGTTTTGGAATCGATAACTTTCGATAAAAGATTGCAAACATCTATTAATACCTAAAGTATAATCCTTAAAAAAACTGTTTAAGTGTTAAATAACAAGTAAATAAACAACGTAAGCCAGTCTGATCAACAAACTCCTAGATCTGCTAAAGGGGACGAATCTACTTGACAGCGACTAGCGACCGAAGGGTATGCACAATAGGCCGAAGAGGCCGCAGTGTTAAAGGGCGTAACAAACTCTCCTTATTTCAAATCAATCAATCAATCAAAGGTTGTTAATCGGAACCGAAACCGGAAACGGAAACTAGACCAGGTTTTTTTGGTATAGATTTCTTTGTAAACACTTTTTAGAAATTTTGAGTACGTAGCGTTGTACAAAAAATTTCCTCTAAAACTGCCAACACCATTCTCTTTAAACTTTTTGAGACGATACAGCTTGCAATGAACTACAAACATTTTTTTTTACCTAATTTTTCAAATTTCACTATGACGCCCTCTGTGAATTTTTGAAAATTTTGAAATTGATTAATTTTTTATACCTAAACGCAAACGCCGATCGTCATATACTTTTGTCAGTTTAATAGACTATTTAAAGTACTTTATTAAAATACCAGAATTTTTATCTATTTTGAAAATTAGGGGAAAAAACTATACTTTTTAATATAAACAACGTGTTTTCCGGCAGTTACGTAATTTTAACTACGCCTATCAATTTGCTCTAATAAAAATCAAAATTTTTCATTGTTTGCATATTTTTGATAACTATGTGAATAAAGCTGTTATGCTTATTTTCGTGAGCGCATTAAATATCTTAGCGCCTTTCAAGTCGCGTCAGCGTCATGGCCGTAGGTCTGATGGGCCACAAACATAAAAGTAATCCTCTTATTGAACAATTTGGGGATTAAGAATACCTGTCAGTTGGCCCAAAACACTTACGTAGCCGCACCAGGTCGGGCACAAAGGCATACTCAGGTACATAAAAACTCTTTTAACTAGGTAACTTAATAAAATCTTTACTCTAAAGTGAGCATTTCCAATATTGCATAAGCACCTGCTATTTGTTTGTTGATAATAATTAAAGATCTCATCATTGGTTACTTTCACCCCGGGTAGTTAGATTTGGAAGTAGGAAGAGTTTCGTCTTAAAATAGTAGGGCACTGGGACATTTTAAGTTAAGTGCAAAGAAATCACCATGGAAAGCAAATTGGCGGAAGTTATGTTCAGTGAAAAGGGACATAAGTTGCTGCTCTATAAAAACTTTAAATCTTCACAAGCTAATACATCGAAGTGTGGAAAAATTCGTTGGAGATCGAAAGTGTTCATCAACAATTTATACACATACCTCGGAAGAGAATCAAGTTGTAGAAACTCATGAGAGTCATAATTACAAAATGGATTCAACCATTTCAAGACAAGCTATTGGTAATTCTCTGAAACGCAAAGGATTGGACGATTTGATGGAACGGCCATCAAAATTTATTCATCAAGAACTGCAAACAAACAAATTTAGTGAAAATATCAGTGTTGGTGATATTAACTGTGTTAGACAGAATATGTACATTGCACGACGAAAAGTTCTGCCGACGCTTCCCAATACTCAAAACAAAGTGTTTGATGCTATAAAACTGCTCAATTTAAAAACTGACAGACAAGATGACTTTGTGTTAAGTGTAGACGAAGAAAAAGAATTATTGTGTTTGCATGTTTCACGAATCTTTCGTTTTTATGTTCGTCAGATACTGTATATATGGGCGAACATTTAAATTTTCCAGTAATTTTTTTTGTCAAATGTTTACAATCCATGGCTTTAAAAACGGTCACTATGTACCTTTACTTTTGGCATTGCTACCAAGCAAGGAAACAGAAACGTACATAAATTTGTTCAAATTAATTGATCTGAAATGTAATGAACTTGGCTTATTTTTAAATATACAACAAATTGTAGTTGATTTTGAAGTTGCAATTTATAAAGCTTGCTGAAATGTATGGCCAAATGCTAAACTTGTAGGGTGTAGATTTCATGTAGGTCGAGCTTGGTTCCGCAAAATTCAAGCATTAAATTTAGCATCCGAACATAAAGATGCTAATAGTAATATAAGTAGTAACCTAAAAGTATATTTTGGGATGCAATTTCTGGATTCACTTGAAGTGCGAGAGTTTTTCGATAATGAAGTGTATTATTTAATGCCCAACGATGACCGTGTAGTAGAGTTTCGGCGATATCTTTTAGTTTAAACGACTTTTGTACGAGGCTTGAATATCCAACACTTTTTTAAAGACTTTTCTTCAAAGATTCTTTTCCAAGGGATTTTTTTTCGGGGACAGTTTTTTCTGTAGACTTTTTGCGGGGGACGGTTTTCACAGTGACTTTCTTTCCAGGGGACTATTTTTCCATGCACTTTTTTTCTTCAAAAAATTCTGATTTAAGTACACTATAACATAATTTTCTAATGACTAATGTCATAATGGCAGTATCTTTTGGAAAATTAAGTAAATAATAGTTGACTACTTTCAAATGCAATTAAAAGCTTTTGGCATTAGTAAGTAAAACACAACACAATGATCTGATCTATTTTCAAGTAAAGTAACGTAATTAAACAAACAAGCTTAAACTTATAAAATTATTAAAAGAATGGTATTTTGTAGAATTTTTTCAAAGCACAAGGTGAGTCTACCCAAAACGAAACAGCTCACATGTCTTAATTATTTGATGTAGTAGCGAAATCGGGCGGGCTTGAAGATATTGCGATAGGTAATTTCTCTTTTGTATATAAGCACAATCCAGAAGATTTTCGTACTTTATTAACAGGAAGAAAATTTTTTTAAGGATACCAATAAAAAATATTTTATATTAAATTTGAATTTTGTTTATAATTTTGGTTTTTAAATGATTCTCTTCAACGCTCTAGTTGCAACGGAACATTATTTTAAATACTTTTATTATGAAAAAGGCGGCTATTTTTTTCAAAATTTAGTGCTTTCTATGTATTCATTGCATTAAAATGTCAAATATTTTCCAGCATTGGTTTTAATTAAATTCTTGCTGAAATTCAATTTTACGCTCGAAACGCACACGTCGGAAACCTGTCTCATACTTTAAAATTATTGTTCTAACATGTCCATTTTAACTTAAAATTGAATTTTAGCAAGAGCTCAATAAATTGACAGAAAAAAAAAGTATCTGGAAAAAAGTCACGAAAAAATAGTCCACAGAAAAAAAGTTCCCGGAAAAAAGTCTCCAGGAAAAAAGTCTTCGGAGAAAGGTTTCCGGGAAAAAATCAAAAAAAGACAACCACTAAAATGGAAAAATCAACTGTAATAGGACAAAAAATTGATTCTCGTAAAAATACGAGTAGTAATACTATCTAACTAAAACAATCCAAAAAAATACACGGAAGAAATCTAGAGAAAAATAATCTACAGAAAAAGTACATAAAATGCAGTTATATTTTATTTTAATACGTTTTTCGACCTGCTTACATGCCATTGTCAAAGGTGAGATTAAAAAATAAACAGTTGGTGTTGCTGTAGGACTTAATATATTTTGGGTAATTAGGCATTATATTAAGCTTCTCAACGGCTCCTCTTGAAGTATGAGAATAAAGACTGCCGGTAGTTTAGCATCCAATTGCAGACCGCCAAAGGTACTACCTACTGCAATTCTAAAAGTAACTTAAGCAAGAAAATTAAGTTTCTAGTTAGCTGTTCTTGATAAAATATTGTAAAAAATAGAATTTAAAAAGTTCCCTTATAAAAGAATATATTATACAAAAGAAATGATTGAAAGTTATTAAATCGTCGTAAAAATTACTTTTAGCCACGTTTAGTTTTTAAAAATAAGCGTTTTTAGATTATTCCATTTTATATAAAACATGTATTTTAAATTTAAAGGAAAACAAAGACACTATTTTATGGTGAAGAGTAACTTGCGTGCGGTTCGGTGGCGTTAATGACAAATATTACCCTGACAAGAGATTATCGCCATTAGTTGCCTGCAATCGAGTGCAGCCTTAATACGAATATTTCCTAATTTAAATTTGAAATACGACTCTAAACTAAATAACAAGAGTTTTGAAAATAGTATTATTTATAAAATATCATGTTTCACAACTATAATTTAAAATTTTAAATTTTTGCGAACCCCCTAAATTTTCGACTGACAAGGTAAGAATATGGTCTTTTATTTTATTCTGTCATACACAATTTATTTATCAAAGGATTTTTTATGACATTTTTAGGAAGCAGGTTTGGTTTCAAAAGATTGTTTCCGACAGAAATTTTCATGTACAGAAGGAAAAATTTGCACTTTTTTAGTATATAACTTGTGGGCTCGCCACCGTGTGCTACGCTAAAGCTTATTTAGTTCGCTAACTGATTTTGCAACATCATCTAATTTTTATAAATAAAAAATATATAGTACACATAATAAAATAACAAATAAAATTATAAGTAATTCCGATTGATGTAGGTGGCATTAGGTTAAAGTATCAATTACGTAAAAAGTAAATACGCAGTATAATAACTTTTTGGGGTTTGCTGGTAAATGATAAATTTAGGCAACCCTTCATACATAAAATACATCGTCAGAATTGGCAAAAACATAATTTTATTGCAGAAAAAACAGACAACATGTACAGATACCATCGTGGGCACATAGACAGTTTTCAATAATCAAGCAAAATATTACAAAAACTGGCGAGGTTACTACGCCCTGCGGACACATCACCAAATACTTATTCAGACTAAAATTTTTGAGTATATAGATCGACAGCAAATACAATTATAAATCTAACAAAGTTAGCAGTGGGCACAACGACAGTAATTGTACAAAATTTTATTTTCTTATTTAACTGTCGTGGCTACCACGACCGGTGGATACAACGACAATTGCCAATTTATGCTAAAATTGCAGTGGGCACATCGACAGCTTTATGTTAAAAATGTTATTACATTATTTAACTGTCGTGGCTACCACGAGCAGTGGATACATATCTGCGTCCCCGATTCATCCTCTTTATTAAAGCATTACCTATACACCGACCCAAGTGCATTCCGCCGCTAAAAATTTGAAATTTATAAAAACAGCGTCTCCTTTAAGAAAGCAACACGTTTACGCCATCAGATAATAGGAAATAGGTGCGGTTGTATGAGAGGACGGTCTCGTGCGGTACCCGGAATTTTTTAACTTTTATTTACATTGTTTTATGATTTGCGTTTCATCAAGTATTGTATGTTAGAATGTTGGTAGTAAATTACAGTTAACGTTATTTTAAAATTTGCATTTGCTCGTCTATATTTATCAAATCTAGTCTTTTTTTCGTTGTTATTCGTTGAAAAACAGTCTGATTGATGCGTTTTGTCTTCTTCTTTTACAGCATATTCACCAATCTCTAATGGGTTTCGTTTCTTCGTTTCCTAGCTTTTACACCAATTTCAGTTCAAAAATGATATTTTGACATTCCAAACCTAGTTAAATAATACCCAGGCGGTACTCTTTAACACTTCGGTGTGTATTCATACACATTTAAAGTTAACTAATGGAAATATATGTACACAAGAAATATTTGTTTACCTTTGAGCAACGTATTGTTGTCGAAACATCCCGAAAAGGATTTTACAAAACCCAAGAGTCTTTATTTACTTCCATACAATATAAGTTGTGGTTTCTTTCATTAGTTATAGCTAGACTGTGAAGGGATTTTTGCTTTAGGTGTTTATTTAATTTAAGTACCTACCTACTATTCGTATATTTCACAGAAACTATTAGACAGGGGCATAAACTTGGTGTTGTTCAGAGCTACAAATAATGCAGTAGATGCGTACATTTTTCTAGATTCAAAACTAAATCAGATAAAATTGATAAAATTCTCGTTTCCATTATTTTAAGACAGTTGTTAAGTCAGATTGAGAATTTTGGCAATTATAGCGATACCTAAGCATTTCAAAGAGGATACAACAGTTTTGCACAGATAAACGTATAAACCCCATAACTTAACTGATTGTTAAAAGATAACCAATGAATTTCACAGCACACTGCTGCGATTGTGCTACTTTTTTGGTTGAATTTATGGCCTGCTAATATGAAAAAGTTTATCGCGTTTTTCTTGAAAATTTTATGATCCGAGGGTATACAAGTTTTATACCATTGAAAAGAGCAACAAAATTCTCTATCGAATAAGCGCAAAAGTTCTAGATTGCTATTTTTAAAAATATGATGATCCCACCACAGCACTTGAAGCATTGGTTAAAATTTTTCTCAAGTATATAGGAAGATAGGGCAAACGTTACTAAAAAACTTTTATTAACAGTTTCTTTTGTATCTTAATTCGTTTCAGTATTAAATAGGGGGCGTAATAATTTTTTGACCACCTTGTATACACCCCGTATATACGCAGGTTCGAGTACCGTCTGATTCCACTCTCTTTTCATCTCTTTTTTTGAGATCTCGTAATGCCTCCTTATTTTGCTTTAAGCTTATAATTTACTTTTGAGTTTCATGAATTGTAGGGGCCAATCATAGACACGCCGTTTGTGTGCGTGCGTGCGTGCTTGCGGGCGTGCGTGCGTGCGTGCGTGCACGCGTGCGTGCGTGCGTGCACGCGTGCGTGCGTGCGTGCGTGCATGCGTGAATGCGTGCGTTCGTGCGGGCGGGCGTACAAATTAATATAACGCAATTGCAAGGGACCTTTCATGGTGTTGTTTGTCCGACTGTAGGTAGGTGTGATGCACTAATTTTAAGTTGCGCGGCAATTTCTTATCTGCTGTTAGTAATCAAATTATTTCTTATTATTTTATTTTTTTTTACTATAAATGTTACTGAATTAACGAATTGTAGTATTTAATTATTTTAATGGGTCAAAGCTAAAAGCTTTGAGTAACTTATCTTATTTTTTAAATAGTTCTATTGACTTCAAAAATGTAGTAGTAAAGATCTCCCCAAATCGCAAAGTTCTGGAACTTGCACATGGCACTTGCGTTTGAGAACGCTTGCTGTAAATAATCTTATTGTATGATTTGTAAAGCTTAGGTAAAGCGGAAGTTTACAAGTCAACAAGCTGTTACCTGTAGTAGCGCTATAGAATTGTGAAACTGTCGATTGTAAAAGGACGAAAGAGAAGGTTGTGGGTAATATACAGCTATTGTTGACCAACTCCAATGTAAATTGGATTAGAAGTTTACGTCTCGTTACATTTCTAGTAAAGCTTATTAAACGTGTTTGTTATTTTGTCTTATCTTGGTGCATCTTTTCCAAAACTGCTGACGTGCATCCTAATGTAACAACTTCGAACAGTCGGTCTAGCTTTGTGCCTGAACTAATATAATCTTTTACAAGCTTTGGTATTTGTACTTTCGTTAATGCACGTTTAAACAATACTGTAAACAGGGGGTCTCAGTAGCGTGCCATCAAGTCCGCCACCGTGAAGGGGCCCGAAACCGGAAGACGAAAATAGACATGATTTTTGGTTGCATTTTTTACGAAAACCGAATTTTTTAAATCTGAGTGTAACAGAAGATCCCAGGGCAAATTTAGTTTTCACAAACTTCCTATCTCGAAAATAGCGGGCGTAAAGATTTTTTGAGAATTTCCAAAATTTTCAGATGCTAGCATTTTTACAATTTTCAAAAAAGGTTCGATGATATGAGTATACTTATTGTCACGATTATACTTATTAAGGACTATTAAATGATAGGATAATTTTTCTCGGATGGATATTTGCTGTTTGAGCAATCGGGTATTAACAACAAAATTTTCAAAAATTCGTAGTGTTCTTCGTTCTAAAGGTACAGCATTCGGAGAAAAACCAATTGATTTGCCTTTAAATGCACTACAACGGCATATTTTCACAATTTCAAAACAATGTTTACAAAAAAATCTACTGAAAACATGTCTAATTTCTGTTTCCGGTAAATACCTTACAAAGAACTACCTGCAACTAAAAAACTTCCTCATACCAAATTCGATAAAAATCGATCAAGTAGTTCTGGAGATATAGAGAAACAAAACCATTCACCAAGCACGCATGTATCCACCGACCCACAGACAGACATTTTTAAAAACTTTTCTTTTGCGTCCCTTGGACCTCAAAATGTTTGTGTCCGTTGAAAACTGAAATTCGGAAATTTGAAGTCATAAATAGTCATACTGCAGTAGAAGTATAAAAAAGTAAAAAAATGAAAATTTAAGAAAATTTACAAAATCTAAAAAAAATTCTCAAAAGTCAGAAATGTGTAAAAACATTCTTTAAAATTCGTACCTCTGTCGGTGTTCCCCATCAAAAATTTTAAAAATAAAAAAATTTTAAATAAATTTGCAAATTTTGAAAATGTTTGAAAAGGTTGCAAAATTTTAAAATATTGAAAGTTTTGGAATTTTTAATAATTTGCAAAATTTTTTAAATTTTTGACAATTTTCAAAATTTTTAAAACTTGCAAGAAATTTTCAATATTTTCCAAATTGTCGGCAATTTTGAAAATTATTAAAATTTCCAAAACTATTCACTATTTCAAAATCTTTAATAATCCTAAATTTTTTTAAAATTTTTATAATTTTCAAAAATTTTGAAGAGTAATACCACGATAGGTGAACATTTTTAAGAATTTTTTGTGTTTACACAAATTATTGTGTCAAAAACTCGCGAAACGAACACATGTTAAATTTGAGGGGTTTTGTTAAGCGAAATTTGCAATATTGCATGTAAACACTAAAAAAATTCTTAAAGAATTTGATCACGAGTGCTATTTGGAAAGATTATTCAACAATATATATATATATATATATATATATATATATATATATATATATATATATATATATATATATATATATATATATGTATATATATATATATATATATATATATATATATATATATATATATATATATATATATATATATATATATATATATATATATATGTATATATATATATATATATATATATATATATATATATATATATATATATATATATATATATATATATATATATATATATATATATATATATATATATATATATATATATATATATATATATATATATATATATATATATATATATATATATATATATATATATATATATATATATATATATATATATATATATATATATATATATATATATATATATATATATATATATATATATATATATATATATATATATATATATATATATATATATATATATATATATATATATGTATATATATATGTATTGCTGTGATTATAGGTTTTAATTATTAAACCCATAATCTTAAAATTAATAAATTCAAATAGCCCCACGTTGATGAGCCAAAAAGATGCTGTGATTTATGAATTTATAAAAATTCATAATTAATTGAAAGTTTTGAATATAAATAATTATAAAACGCCCCACGTTGGGATCGAAAAAAAGATGATGTGTTTTATGGATTTTACAAAAAATCCTAACATTTTAAAATTCTGAAATACATAAATGCCCCACGTTGGGATTGTCAAAAAGATGATGTGAAATAAGAATTTTGAAAATTTCTTTTTATAATTCTTAAAAATTCCAAACATTTGAAAAAAATCATAAATTTTGTAAACTTTGAATTATTATTTATTTTTTGACCCACTTTTGCTAGCTCAGTAATAAAATTAATATAATTAAATGCTGTGTGTTTTAATTTAGTTTGAAGCATTTTCATAAAAAAATAAAATTTCAAATAAATTTATAAGCATGGGAATTTTATTTTAAAGCAAGAGACTCTTATTAAATTTTTTTGACATGTAAATAATTGATTGAAAATTATTCATCTTGTACTTAATCTCAGGGATAATTTTAAATTTTTGAACATCATGTAGCTTCACTATTTTCGATGGGTTATTTAAAAAAATTGAATTGCAAGTTTCCAGAATACCACCTACTACATTTACACATAAATACATCACCATAAAATAATATTTAAAACATCTCTGTACCTTTATAATAAATAAAACAAATTTCTTTATTGAAACACAACGAAAATTATTACTTATCTTTTGACAATGTTCTTCTTTGAAGTTCGGAATATTTGATTCGTGCGCTTCCACGTATCTGAATGGTAGCTAACTCATACAACCAATTTTTCTTTCCTGTCTGTGATGTGCTTGTGCACGGTATGATGTGTGCTGTCCTAACGCTGCCTGTCCAATAATACAAAACCATGTGTTCTCCAGCAAAATCTTCAATAACAGTTTTTCTCAGGTACGTAATTCTTTTTTTATTAGAAATTATATTTTTCAATTGATAATTATTTTAATTTTTTATTTATTGTTAGCATTTTTATTTTTCATTATAACTGATCAACTTTTATTATTACAGATTTATTATTATATCACACGAAGAAAATTAATTCAATATTATCCGTCAAATACAAATCTGCACCACTGACAACAAGATGTATTACTCCACCTCAAAAACCGGAACTTCGCAGAACTACATCTTTATCATAAAATGGTGCTCAGGTACGCCATTTTTATCACTTTATAATTTATTGAATTTATTTGTCGAAGAATCTTTCAAATTGTTCTTTAATTACTTGTATCACTGGTTATTATATTTAAATTTTAATTTATTTTCCCATTGGAATATTTAATACTTGCACAAATTAATATTTTTTTACAATAAAGAAAGGACGCTTCACAATTCTACTTTTTAATCTTCCAATAACTTTTATATTATTCCACGGATTTTTCTCAACTTTCTTTAAATAATAAAACACCTTGTTACTTTCACTTATAACAACAATTTATTTTGTTCACATTAAAATTTCTAATTACATTATCAAAAATTTGGGAGCTAATCATTAACGCACCCACACTCTGCAAATTCTTACCGGAAGCTCTCTTGAAAAATTTTAATCTCGAACCCCCAGACTAAATTTCCAAATATATCAAATTATACAAATATGACCCTTAAGAATAACTAACATAAGATAAACCGGAAACAATTAAATTTCCAATTGTTTTACAAATTTAGCCTCGATACCAGTGTCCATATTTCTCAATAATTTCCAAATTTCACCCCTATTCACCTCTAACATAAATGTCAGTTTCTTACATTAATTATAATACATCGAAATAAATGGTGATAAAAAAACTGGAAATACCAACTACTTAGAATAAAGCTCCTGACACAATGTGTTTGTTAAAAAGGTAAAACCTTTGAATATTCAACCTTATATTCTACTTAAATACTATTTTTCATTTTGAAATATTTACAAATAAGTCTAATTACTTGATTATTATTTTTTACTACTTTTTAACATTTAATAGAAAACATTTTTCTTTAAGACCACCTCAATAATTTATAGAACACCTTGATTTTATCTAAAAATTAGGTCACTGACATTCACCCCATTTAAGCATTTATACAAAACTGTCTGGTTTATCTTATTATAACCTTGACCTATTTATGCACTAAATAATTTTTATATTTAATTCACATTATATCGGGTGCTTCAAAATAAATAAAATGTCTAATTGAAATCTTAACCCTTATTTAACTTAATTAAACACCTTTAAAACGAATAAATTCCTTAATTAACTATAACTTATTACTTTTATATACAGTTCAACTCACAATAAACATTTAAATAAGTCCTTTAACAAATCTTATTTTTTTTATAAACCATTTTAAATGTTAAACAAATTACATTCTAATTAAATTGTGCTTAGTTTGCATCAATATTAAATTACCTTATCCATGTTTTATATATGCTATAATTTTTCATAGTCAAGTTTTACTAATATAAATAATTCTATTCTAGGAATAGTATCCTGGAAAAATCTCAATGCCAATAAAAATGCATTTAATCAATAAGAAATACAAGAAATCAAGATTACCACTGCATTACCGTCGATATAATTAAACTTCAATGAATTACAAGACCACGAAGAATCCTCTTACCTCAACAAAATTTCATACTTTTATTAGTAATAAAAAAATTATCAATAATTTTTAATTTTAATTTTAGAAATAAATTTTTGAATTAGAACACACAGCATAAATCCCCCTTTAATTTTTCAAAATTTGAAAACCCCTAATTATAAATTGCAAATTTTGCAAAAATTAACAAAAAAAAATCATTCTCCCCCTTCTAACAATTTCAGTCAAAAATTAATATTTTATCTGCTAATCCTGGAGTAAATTTCCGATAATAATTTAAAATCCCCAAAAATCCTTGTAATATTCTTAACTAAAAAATATCCCCCTCTAACTCCTATCCTGCCTTTATCTAAATTCTTTCATTTTCACCTTTTTTTTAATTTTAAATTGCGCAGGCTCTTTCATGTAATTTATAAATTTCATCTTCACCTTCTTTCTATTTTCTAAGGCCTTCGCATTAATTTTATTATTTGAAATTTTCATTTTCACCTTCTTTTTATTTTCCAAGATATCCGAATATTTTCCATATTTTATTAATTTCATTTTAACTTTCTTCTTGGTTCTACAGGTATCCGGATATTTTTCATTAATTATTATTATTATTTTCATTTTAACTTTCTTCTTGTATTTTAATTTGCCAGGATCCTCCTTGTTGTTTAAAATTTTTAATTTAATTTTAGCTTTTTGTTTAAAATGTTCTGGCCACTTTTTATTATTTAACCACTTTAATTTAACTTTAGTTTTATTTTTAAAATTCTTTAGGTACATTTTATCATTTAATGATTTTAATTTAAATTTAGTCTTCTTTTTATTTATTACTGACATCAGATAATTTTTATAATTTGTAGATTTTAATTTTACTTTTGGTTGATTTTCTAATAGCATTAGATAACTTTCATATTTTGAAAATTTTATTTTAACTTTCCGATTTTTAAAATAAATTTGATTATTTTTATATTTTGAAGATTTTATTTTGGTTTCCTTTTTATTCTCTATGCATGAATAAATTTTATTTTCTGAAAATTCTTCCTTTTCCTTTACGTTATTCTCTATTTGATCTTTATCTTTACTTATTTCAAGCTCTTTATACTTGTTCATGTCATTAACAATATTACTATTTTTTATTTCATATTTATTCAATTCTGCTTTATTTATTTCATCACCATTTGTCTTCTTTTCTTCATTTTTACTTTTATTTAAATTTATTTCATTTTTATTTAATGATTCCTCCAAGTCTGGTTCTTCTTTTGATAACTCAGGATGTTGCTTAAAATATTCTGTTTTATCCCCCTCTGGATACATTAGGATTTCACACTCCTTTTCTTCTTTATTAATAATTGAGGATGATTCTGGACACTCACTAACATTTAAAACCAATTCATAGATTTCGGGTAATTCTTCTTTCATTTCATTAATTTTAAAATTATTTCTTTCTTTATTTAACAATGGAAATTTGATGTTTTTATAAATCAGATAATCTTCTTCTATAATCATATTATGATATTTCAAAAAATCGCTTCCAAGCACCATGTCGACAATCATGTCCGGAACAATTAATAGTTTTGCAGATACTTTAACTTCATTGATATTCAAATCACAATCCAACCTTTCCTCAATACGACCAAACTTCATTTTATTTTCATCTATTAGATTATCCCCCCCTATTATTATAATATTATTCTCCAATAATTCATAATTATTAACGACGACGTTTTCACTTATAAGTGATAATTCAATTCCCCTATTTATAATTGTTATAAATTCAATATTATTCAATCTAAGTCGTATTGATGGTAAATTCATTAAATCATTCTTTTCTGTATTATTCCATTTTTTTTCTGCTTCAACATTTAATTCTTTATTTATCTCCACATGATCTGTCTCAACTTGTTGTTCTAATTCTTTATTTATTTCTTCCACATTTCCATGATTGCTGTAATTTATTTCTATTTTATTTATTTCTTCCCTACTCTCTTTATTAGTATCTTCAATTTTTTTATTTGTATCTTCCATTATTTTATTTGTATCCTTCGATTTCTCACTTATCTCCTCAATTTTCTTATTAGTTTTTTCATTACTATCCTTCAACTCTTCAACTTTTTTAGTTATTTCTTCCTTCGTATCCTCCACTTTTCCATAATTGTTGTCTAATTTCTCTCCTAATTTTTTATCATCTTTCCTCCTTTCCTCAATTCTTTTATCAATGATTTCATTAATATCATCTAACCATTTATCATAGTTTTCATCAAAATCTTTATTCCATTTATCCAAACCTTTTTCTAATTCTTCACCATGATCATTACATTTTCTTTTTGTTTCCTCTAATTTTTTTTTCTTACCATCATTCCATTCATTAATATTTGTATTCAAATCTTCCATCCACTCATCCCAATCATCTATTGTTTCGTCACAATAATTGCTAAATTTTTTACTCAAT
Source organism: Ctenicera cuprea (assembly GCA_958336395.1). Classification (NCBI taxonomy): domain Eukaryota; kingdom Metazoa; phylum Arthropoda; class Insecta; order Coleoptera; family Elateridae; genus Ctenicera; species Ctenicera cuprea. The sequence goes on from CATVIB010000274.1 coordinate 29,948, forward strand.
TTTTCCAATTTCCTCATACTTTCAAGATAATCTTTCCTCATCTTATAAAACCCTTTCTCTATTTCTTCATCATAACCGTCAACTTTATTATTTATTTCTTCTAAATATTTTTTTTTAACTCCTCACCATCCTTACTTCTCTTAATAACATTTTTGAATTTTCTTTGCACTTCATACATTCTGTTCTTTGTCAATTCTTTCATTTCCATTACTAAGTTCCTTTTTTGGTCCATTTTTAGATTTCTTACTTTTACTTCTCTTTTTCTTTTTATTTAATTATTCATAAATATTTTATACACTCAAATATTATTCAAATAATCCTCAACTTTATTTGTAAAAAAAAATTACCCTTTAATTGTACATAAATAACCCAATCGAGCCCCACGTTGCCTGGCGACATAAATTATGCTGTGTATCTGGGTATTTGAAAATATCCAGACATTTTCATAATTTTAAAATAATTAATTAATTTAAAGTTCTTAATAGAAAAATAAATATAAATAGCCCCACGTTGATGAGCCATAAATTATGCTGTGAAATAAGAATTTTGAAAAATTCTTATTATAATTTTTAAAAATTCCAAACATTTAAAAAAAAACATAAATTTTGTAAACTTTGAATTATTATTTAATTTTGACCCACTTTTGCTAGCTCAGTAATAAAATTAATATAATTAAATGCTGTGTGTTTTAATTTAGTTTTAAGCATTTTAATAAAAAAATAAATTTCAAATAAATTTATAAACATAGGAATTTTATTTTAAAGCAAGAGACTCTTATTAAATTTTTGACATGTAAATAATTGATTGAAAAATATTCATCTTGTACTTAATCTCAGGGATAATTTTAAATTCTTGAATATCATGTAGCTTCACTATTTTCGATGGGTTATTTTAAAAAAATTGAATTGCAAGTTTCCAGAATACCACCTACTACATTTACACATAAATACATCACCATAAAATAATATTTAAAAACATCTCTGTACATTTATAATAAATAAAACAAATTTCTTTATTGAAACACAACGAAAATTATTACTTATCTTTTGACAATGTTCTTCTTTGAAGTTCGGAATATTTGATGCGTGCGCTTCCACGTATCTGAATGGTAGCTAACTCATACAACCAATTTTTCTTTCCTGTCTGTGATGTGCTTGTGCACGGTATGATGTGTGCTGTCCTAACGCTGCCTGTCCAATAATACAAAACCATGTGTTCTCCAGCAAAATCTTCAATAACAGTTTTTCTCAGGTACGTAATTCTTTTTTTATTAGAAATTATATTTTTCAATTGATAATTATTTTAATTTTTTATTTATTGTTAGCATTTTTATTTTTCATTATAACTGATCAACTTTTATTATTACAGATTTATTATTATATCACACGAAGAAAATTAATTCAATATTATCCGTCAAATACAAATCTGCACCACTGACAACAAGATGTATTACTACACTTCAAATACCGGAAATTCGCAGAACTACATCTTTATCATAAAATGGTGCTCAGGTACGCCATTTTTATCACTTTATAATTTATTGAATTTATTTGTCGAAGAATCTTTCAAATTGTTCTTTAATTACTTGTATCACTGGTTATTATATTTAAATTTTAATTTATTTTCCCATTGGAATATTTAATAATTGCACAAATTAATATTTTTACAATAAAGAAAGGACGCTTCACAATTCTACTTTTTAATCTTCCAATAACTTTTATATTATTCAACGGATTTTTCTCAACTTTCTTTAAATAATAAAACACCTTGTTACTTTCACTTATAACAACCATTTATTTTGTTCACATTAAAATTTCTAATTACATTATCAAAAATTTGGGAGCTAATCATTAACGCACCCACACTATGCAAATTCTTACCGGAAGCTCTCTTGAAAAATTTAATCTCGAACCCCCAGACTAAATTTCCAAATATATCAAATTATACAAATATGACCCTTAAGAATAACTAACATAAGATAAACCGGAAACAATTAAATTTCCAATTGTTTTACAAATTTAGCCTCGATACCAGCGTCCATATTTCTTAATAATTTCCAAATTTCACCCCTATTCACCTCTAACATAAATGTCAGTTTCTTACATTAATTATAATACATCGAAATAAATGGTGATAAAAAAAACTGGAAATACCAACTACTTAGAATAAAGCTCCTGACACAATGTGTTTGTTAAAAAGGTAAAACCTTTGAATATTCAACCTTATATTCTACTTAAATACTATTTTTCATTTTGAAATATTTACAAATAAGTCTAATTACTTGATTATTATTTTTTACAACTTTTTAACATTTAATAGAAAACATTTTTCTTTAAGACCACCTCAATAATTTGTAGAACACCTTGATTTTATCTAAAATTAGGTCACTGACATTCACCCCATTTATGCATTTATACAAAACTGTCTGGTTTATCTTATTATAACCTTGACCTATTTATGCACTAAATAATTTTTATATTTAATTCACATTATATCGGGTGCTTCAAAATAAATAAAATTTCTAATTGAATTCTTAACCCTTATTTAACTTAATTAAACACCTTTAAAACGAATAAATTCCTTAATTAACTATAACTTATGACTTTTATATACAGTTCGATTCACAATAAACATTTTAAATAAGTCCTTTAACAAATCTTATTTTTTTTTCATAAACCATTTTAAATGTTAAACAAATTACATTCTAATTAAATTGTGCTTAGTTTGCATCAATATTAAATTACCTTATCCATGTTTTATATATGCTATAATTTTTCATAGTCAAGTTTTACTAATATAAATAATTCTATTCTAGGAATAGTATCCTGGAAAAATCTCAATGCCAATTCAGATGCATTTTAAAATTGAGAAAAACAAGAAACCAACACTATCCACCGCATTACCATCGAAATAAATTAAAATTCAACGAAATACACAACCACGAAGAAATCTCATACCGAAACAAATTCTCCTACTTTTCTTAGTAATACCAAATTAGTATAATTTTTTGTTTTAAGTTTTAAAATAAATTTTTGAATTAGAACACACAGCAATATATATATATATATATATATATATATATATATATATATATATTGTAAACGCCCCCTACCATTTAGAAGAAAAAAAATTACACATGTGGAAATAAAATATGTGCAACTGTTATATACTCCCACACCCCACTCTTACAATATTAAACCATAATTCTTAGTAAAATTCTTAAATTTTAAGAAAATGATTGTTTATATAACTAGAAGAAATTTTTTATATGCGCAAAATGCTTTTCTCGATTACTAATTTAATTTATGCAAATCTATACAAATTTATGCAAATTTATGCTAATTTATGCTAAATTATGCTAATTTATGCTAATTTGTGCTAATTTATGCAAATTTATGCTAATTTATGCTAATTTATGCAAAAAAATTTTTCCGACGTCTCGGTCGCGCTTACGCGCGACTCGACGG
>CATVIB010000274.1:33614-59197 GCA_958336395.1 Ctenicera cuprea
ATATATATATATATATATATATTATATATATATATATATATATATATATATATATATATATATATATATATATATATATATATATATATATATATATATATATATATATATATAATATATTATATTATATAGCAACACAACTTACTTTACCTTACTTTTTAGAAAACTTCTATTTATTGTATGAATGCAGTAACTCCCGAAACGTGTAACATCACCCATTATACTATATGAGAGTAGAAAACTTTGCGTTGACGTTTACGGCAAAACAAAATCAAAAATTATTTAAATCAAGGCATTCCGTCGCTTAAAAACACTATGACATTGAGGTTTTTTTTATTATAACAAGGTTTGGTTTGGCGTAATTTTAAAATTAAAGTTTGTGTATTGCGTGTGTGTGTGTGTGTGGGTGTGTGGGGTGTGTGTGTGTGTGTGTGGTGCGTGTGTGTGCGTGCGTGCGTGCGTGCGTGTGTGCTAGTGGGTGGGTGCGGGTGCGTGCGTGCATGTGTGTGTGCGTGCGTGCGTGCTTGTGTGCGTGCGTGTGTGTATAGGTGCTTGCGTGCGTGCGTCCGTGCATGGGTGCTTGCGTGCGTGTTCGTGCGTGTGTGTGTATGCGAGCGCACGTACTACTACTATAATGTAGGGTACATCAACAATTCACCAAGAAAATAAGCTCCTAAAACATACTCTCAAACCCAACGCGGAAGTTAGACATGTTTGTTTGGTAGCACTTACCAGTTATTGAATTTTCTAAATCTGAACGAAAACTGATAGACGACCTCAGAGAAATTGAACGCTTTTTTTGGGAAGCTTATAGCTTCAAAATGGCATCCACTACGATTTATTGTTTGACTTTAGCGCCTTATTGTTCAAAATCGAGTTAAGAGATCGGGATCAAGTTTTTTATAGTAATAGCCATATAGAGACACAATGTTACTGTTTACAAAAGTTTTCAGAAACCACAAAAACCATGAAGTAAAAAATATGTTCTGTTCAAGATTCTTAAACATTATTAATAAGTTGCTACTTTAATATTAGCTACATTTATTACGTATTAGGTGAATGACAAGTAATATTTGACTGCAGGTCGTGCAGTATTTCATAACGTTGAGGTGACAGTTTTATTTATAAACTGCATGTTTTTGTTGACGTAGTCAAGGAAGTGTAATAAAAATTTAGGGCGATATAGAAATTTAAAATTTATGTTATAATGAGTTGCAATTACACAATTGAAGTTTGTTTACGGACTTTAAATTTTACTGCTAAATAGGTATTTTAGACGCGTATATATTGCAATGATATGCGTGGTCTTGTGACTAGTAGAAAACAATTCCCTAAACTGTCTGCAATTCACGCAATTAAATTAAACTTTCTATGAGACTCTTTTAAACTTTCTCAGGGTCGTTATTTAGCTTGTAGAATAAATTGTTTAAATTAATTTTAAATAGAAATAAACACACACACGATATCAACTTTACAAAATAATAGTTTTATTTAATAAATGAATTTCTAAATGTGGTTTCCGAAAAATTAAATGAGTTTTATTAACTACTATCGTCCTTCTTAAAAAATTAGAACACTTATCTTAGCGTCTTCTTATTAGGACATTTCTCGCTCTAACAAAACGCTGAGTGTCCAACCTCTATTTCGCTCTGCTGGTCTCTCGAGCAACAAATAATACTAGCCCTTTACTCTGAATCTTCTTCTGCTCTGTTTTATTTTATTTCCAAATTGGTTTTACTACCATCACAAACGTACAAACTTCCTCGATCACCTTTTACTTGTAATACTTCTGTTTTTTGTTTTATAATTCGTTGTTACTTCGTTGTATTTTCCTCTTTTATACACGTAATTACTTTTATATAGCTTTTAGACTCGTTTTTCCTCTTTTTTCTTTCAGAGGATCTTAGTTCTCTGTATTTATTTACACAGACGAGCCGTAACTAACTAAACAAATTTCATTTATATCTTTTGTCTTCCTTCTTTGATTTTTATTTTTATAACAAACAAATAAATCCCATGTGCATGAGTATCCCTTTTATACGTATTGTGACATTTGTCACTGACATCCAAACTGACATTTATCGACGCACAAATCAAGTAACTCTAAAACTTATAAATTAAACCTTTTGAACAATTCTGAACTAAATTATAATTACAACTAACATAAATAAAAATTCGTATCAATCTGTTGTGTTTTTCTTTTCTTTCAGTAAAAACAAACCATATGAAAAATAACAATTATTAGAGTTTATAACAAGAATTATAGCAAAACTACACAACCCTGATGGTAAAAGTTAGAGTATCAAAACCTTACATAAAACTCCAATCACAAATAGAACTGCAGCAAGCATTTCAAAAACTGCTCTCCAGGAATCACAATACTCCAGACAAATCAAACACATCTAAATATCATAGCATTTTTGCCCCCAGATTAAAATAAAATTTTAGAATATTAAACAAAATAAGTTTTATAAAGAACATTTTATTTTCATCGATTTCAACATTAAACTTCTTTAATATTATTAGGAAAAATCATTGTAATATGAAATCTTCCTCTTACGTTTCCACTCTCTAACTCAGCTAACTCAAAAGTATTCTCCCCAAAAATCCTATTTATTTTGAACGGCCCTATATAACATAATTGTAGTTTTGCACAAATCTTTTCAGCCCTATTTGCAACTTTTAAGTTTTTAACTACTACTAAATCACCTATTTGATAAAACTTCTTTCTTTTTAAATTTTTATTCTTCCTTCTTCCATACTTGTTCAATGCTGCGCTGTTTTTGATTCTTGCTTGTTCTAAAATTTCACGTATATCTTCTACTACGTCTGCACCTTTCCAAGGTCTTTCTGGTGAAATGTTTTTCATCAACAATATTGGTGGCACTTCTGTTACTGAATTGGGTACTTCATTCATAAATTTTTGTATTTGAGGCACATATTTTACCCATTGTTCATGACTTCTGTGCGTTGAAATTCTGAGAAACTTTATAATTTCTTTAACATATCGTTCTGCAGGATTCGCACAAGGATGTCTTATGCTACAAAATCCAACTTGTATATTCCTATTCTTCCAGAATGTTATGAACCTATTGTTCCTAAAATACGTCGCATTATCTGCTAAGATTTTCTTCGGTACACCAACTTCTTCTATAAATTTTCTAATAGACATTATTGAGTGATTTGTATTACAACTTCTTCCTGGATATAATTTCACAAATTTTGTACAAATATCCGCAATAACCAACATATGACAAAAGTTATATTGTCCTGGTACTAAATTTCCTATATAATCTATAGCAATCAAATCCAATGGATTTTCAACTCTTATGCTTTTAATCGCGTTCACATTCTTATAATTCTTCTCTTTTGTAAACAAACAATGCTCACAATTATTTATATTTACCTTTACTAAAGGCAAATCATTCTTTGTGTAGAAACACTCTCGGAAAACTAACCATGTCTTTCTTATCCCAATATGACCAAACTTGTCATGAATTTCTTTTATCACTTCTATCGCGAATTCTTTATTTAAAACATATAAATCCTTCTCATTGATTACTTTTACCAAAAATCCTTGTTCAATTTTAAAACCTTTTATAATTTGATTGTTATTTTCTTCTACCATATCACGTAGTATCTTTATTTCTTCCACTTGCTGTTGTCCGTGAATTCGTTCTTTTGAGTATCTGTCTTGCCCCCTTAATTCTTGCAAACCTATTAAGATCTGGTTTATTTTACCATTTTGATTATCTTTCCTGCTTAAATAATCAGCAGTCACATTTTCTTTACCAGGTCTATGTCGGATTTCAAATGAATACTCTTCTAAAAATAAAGCCCAACGGTATAAACGATTATTCAAAAAATTCTTTTTCTTCATAAATGTTAAAGCTGAATTATCAGTTTCCAAAATGAATTTATTTCCAGTTAAATAAAATTTCAATTTATTTATTGCAAATATTATTGCCAGCATTTATTTTTCAGAAATGGTGTATCTTGTCTCGTATCCTTTTAACACTCTTGATGTAAAACATATAGGAACTTCTTCACTATTTTGTATTTGCACCAATTCAGCCGAAATTGCAAAGTCCGAAGCATCTGTTCGAAGAATAAACTTTTCTTTGAAGTTCGGGTATCTTAACCGTAATTCGTTGTAGAAATTTTCTTTCATTTGTTCAAATACTTTCTCTCTTTCTTGTGTCCAACTCCATTTTTCATTTTTCCTTAATAATTCTACCAATGGTAACGTTAATTCTGAATATTTCGGTATAAACTTCTTGTAGTAGTTCAACATTCCAAGAAAACCACGTAAAGTTTTCAAATTCGTTGGCCTGGGAAATTCTTTAATACTAGTGATCCTTTCATCACTAATTTTTACACCATTATCACTTATTTCATATCCCAAGTATCGGACTTGGTCTTTCATAAATTCACATTTTTCAATATTTAATTTCAAGCCATTTTCTTGCATTTTCTTTAAAACAATACTTAAATATCTTAAATGTTGTTCTTCAGTTCCACTAAAAATAAGAATATCATCTACATAATGCACACAAAATTCTTCAAACTCATTTAATATCTTCTGCATAGCTCTAACTAGCGCTGCACACGACGTTGATAAACCAAAAGGTACAACTTTAAATTGGAAAATTTCTCCATCTACATTGAAACCTGTATATTTCCTTGAACTTTCTTCCAACGGAATTAACCAAAAAGAATTCTTGAGGTCGAGTTTCGAAAAAATTTTCTTATTACTAATTCTTGCCAATAAACTGTCAATCGTTTGCGGAGATTCATACTGTGGTTTGGTTATGTTGTTTATTTTACGCGCATCTAAACACAATCGAAGACTACCATTTTTCTTTTTAACAACCACCAAAGGGTTCACATAACTAGTTGTGGATGATTCTATAATATTATCTGCCAACATTTTATTTATTTCTTCTCTAACTTGTATTCTATACGCAAAAGGTATCGGGTAAACTTTAACATTAAATGGAGCTTTGTCATCTACTTCAAGTTTATGTATGTGATTTTTTGCTACACACGGTTTTTCATTAATGAGGTCAATATTTTCACGTACCAGGTTATTTAATTGTACTTTATATTTCCAACAAGGGATTCCAATCTGCTCCTCCTTTATAAAGTCACTTATGACATAATTATTTATTTTAATATTATTATTATTATATAAACCATCTTTTGTCCATTCTATTTTATCATTATTTATTATAATACATTTAAATTCGCCGTCAACTTTAACCCCTTCTTGTTCTATGAAATCTATTCCAATTATAAAATCTAACTGTAACTCTGGTACTACCAAAAATCTTGTCACATAACTTTTACTTCCTATTGTAACTTCTAAATTCACTGCTTTCGATATTGTAGACACTTTTTTCTTCGTTGCAGACAACAACTCCAACTTCCCTATTTTAATTAAATGTTTTTCTGTTAAAGCTTTATTTTCCAAAATTATTTTTTCTTTGACTAAAGAAGCTTGCGCGCCTGAGTCAATTAATGCCAAATAAAATTTGTTACTAAAATTTAGACGAACTTAGGTGACCATATGTGGTTGTTAAAAACAAACAATTATAAATTATATTTTAAATAAACGAAGTTTTTATAAAAACTGAAGTTGTTCTGTATGAACTTACATCATCATCATCTTACTTTCCTCTCTCTCTATAATTTAACCGATCGTTATGTCCATAATTTCCGATTCCCGCAACAGTAATCGTATAGCTTTGGTCCATTTTTACCATAAAAATTATGAAGTATTTATTAATGTTTCCTTTCAATTTTTGTGCACCTTTTAACTGACGTGCCCCCATTATTGTCATGCTAGTATACCCTGACGAACCATTAACACTTACGTTCTCCAGCTTTTCTTCTATTATCTCAAGTTCCTCATCATGGTTTCCATTTTCTTCCTGTATCTTTGCCCCAATAATTGTTAGTTTATTTTCATTTTGATTTACTCTGTCTTCAATTTCTAGTTGTTTTCCATCTAATTTTACGTGCTCATTTTGTATCTTTAGCTGTTTTTCTTTAATTTGCCCATGTTCAATTTCCAATGCTACGAAAGCTTCTTGTATTCCTTCTAATTTCTCTGTTGTGTTATGTTGAGTCTGTTTTACACTTAACACCTCATTATTTAATTTTTTTAATTTACTACCAGTTTCTATAGTGACTTCTTGTATGTTTTTAACAATTCGGTCTTCCAAACTTTGAATCTGCTGTTTAACACTGTCGTCTAATTTCTTTTCAAAAACCTGCATTTTCTCTTCCAAATTTCCTACGCTTGTTTTTAAGCCTTCCACACTTTCCTTAGTTTCTCTTGAAAGATTGTCCATACTCTCTTTAGTTTCTCTTGCGGTCTCTTCTATTTTCTTTTCCATTTTCTTAGCAATTTCTCTTGCATTCTCATCCATTTTTATCATCAATTGCATCAATGTATTGAAATTTACTTCTTGTGGTACTTCTGCTTGTACCTCTTCTTGTCCCTGTTGTTCTATGACCGCTATTACTTCTTCTCTTATATGGTCTTCATTTTCACCTTCTGAATTTGAATCTTCTGCATCATTCTTCCTTATCGAACTTCTTAACATCATTCTGCGATTTTCTTCTGTCATTTTTTTAAAATCAAAATATCACCCTTTTAAATCTATAAGAAAACTAAATAACTAGCTACTTGGGTTCTTTATTAAATTAGTTTACTGTTGAAAACTGTATCCCGACATTTACCAAAATGCCACGGTGTACATTAACGAGCCCCACGTTGTTGGGTGCCAATTTTAATTGCAATGATATGCGTGGTCTTGTGACTACTAGAAAACAATTCCCTAAACTGTCTGCAATTCACGCAATTAAATTAAACTTTTTCTGAGACTTAAACTTTCTCAGGGTCGTTATTTAGCTTGTAGAATAAATTGTTTAAATTAATTTTAAATAGAAATAAACACACACACGATATCAACTTTACAAAATAATACTTTTATTTAATAAATGAATTTCTAAATGTGGTTTCCGAAAAATTAAATGAGTTTTATTAACTACTATCGTCCTTCTTAAAAAATTAGAACACTTATCTTAGCGTCTTCTTATTAGGACATTTCTCGCTCTAACAAAACGCTGAGTGTCCAACCTCTATTTCGCTCTGCTGGTCTCTCGAGCAACAAATAATACTCGCCCTTTACTCTGAATCTTCTTCTGCTCTGTTTTATTTTATTTCCAAATTGGTTTTACTACCATCACAAACGTACAAACTTCCTCGATCACCTTTTACTTGTAATACTTCTGTTTTTTGTTTTATAATTCGTTGTTACTTCGTAATTACTTTTATATAGCTTTTAGACTCGTTTTTCCTCTTTTTTCTTTCAGATGATCTCAATTCTCTGTATTTATTTACACAGACGAGCCGTAACTAAATAAACAAATTTCTTTTATATCTTTTGTCTTCCTTCTTTGATTTTTATTTTTATAACAAACAAATAAATCTCATGTGCATGAGTATCCCTTTTATACGTATTGTGACATTTGTCACTGACATCCAAACTGACATTTATCGACGCACAAATCAAGTAACTCTAAAACTTCTTATAAATTAAACCTTTTGAAAAATTCTGAACTAAATTATAATTACAACTAACATAAATAAAAATTCGTATCAATCTGTTGTGTTTTTCTTTTCTTTCAGTAAAAACAAACCATATGAAAAATAACAATTATTAGACGTTATAATAATAATTATGGCAAAACTACACAACCCTGATGGTAAAAGTTAGAGTATCAAAACCTTACATAAAACTCCAATCACAAATAGAATTGCAGCAAGCATTTCAAAAACTGCTCTCCAGGAATCACAATACTCCCGACAAATCAAACACCTCTAAATATCATAGCAATATAGAGTGAAATGTTGTTAATAAAGCACTTGTTTAAGAATGACATTAAAGCTATTAACGTCGTAATTCTTTGCCGAGTCTGATAAAAAGCTCTTAGATTAGTCAAAATCAACCCTTATAACTTGGCACAATAATAAAAACTACAAGAAACAACATTAACGCTTTCGCATTCACTGCATCATCTCCAAATAAAACCCCTCAATTTCACATTGGATCTTCGAGCCATTCACATTAGTTCCAAGATTCAGTTCAAAATTTAGAAAATTTTCAAAAAGATATTGCTCAAAAAGTGGCCACTCTTTTTTTTATGTTTGCAGGCTAACAGACCTATGGATCAGTGGATCAGCTACAATTTAGTTTGTGTCCCAGTCCGCTAATTTCTTTGTGACACCATCTATGAAGTTTTCAAGACCCAAAATTCCCACCTCTTTATTTAATGAATGGGAACCTACAAAAATTTTTTTTTTATGCTAAATACCTCTCATCACCTCCTTTTTTCCCTCCTTCCCCTCTCTCTCCCTCCCATCAGACTTTGTTCCGCCATGTTTCAATATTTAATATTTGAGAGAACTAAACAAAAAAAGGTATGTTTTTTTTTGCTCCCGAATTCCTTTATTTTGCATACGAATGTTCGATATACCCCCATTGCAAGTTTTTCAAAAATCATACCATCCGTTCCGGAGACGACAAAATACTGAGAAATATTTTCTTCGAAAACAAGTGTTATAAGAGCCGTATTAACCACTGGACCAAAAAGAATTTTTTTGATTGGAATGTTTTTGCAAAAATTGTGTGTTCGTGTAGATACAAAAACCGTCATATATCGAATACTTACACTTGAACAAGTAATTAAAATGGTTGTAATATATTATTAAATACAACTGAATTTATGAGTGTATAACTGACTTTGTACTTGCTGGTTGTTCTTTCGTATTCTTTGTTGTTTCTTATGTCCGCTGGTAAGGCTATTTATGTTTGTATTTTGACAAGCACTGTCACAAGTCAGCCAATATTTAGTTGCGCAATTGTTAGTTGCATAAAACGTACTACCTTATGCAGAATGTAGAATGGTTTTACAGAATATAAGGAATACTATGTAAAAAAATACGCGACAGTACCGCATTGCTGCAACAGAGATGGCAGCTACCAGGGGCGTAGACGTTATAAAGAGCAAAGTCAACCGCGGCCGAGACTGCTGGGAGCAAAACGCAACACACTCTGAAGCACTATTTATAAAACGATACTACAAACTGTACGTGAGCGTTATAATTATTATTGCTTCCGCTTACATATAGAACAGTATGTTTCATGTTAGCAACAGAACAGTATCACAAATTACTAGTGCGCGTCTTGCCTATTAGATAGTGCTTAAGTGATCGTCCCTTAAGTCGCTCTCGCCATTATTTCTGTCAAATAATAGCTCCATAACAAAGACAAATAGAGCTTTAAAATATTGTTTGGTCCGGGTGCCCAAGAAACCTTAATCTGGTAGTGCATGTTGGTATTACTTGTGTCAGTTCAGAGCACAATAAAATCTTACTTGACCATCATTTATAATTTGCTTAATATTTTTTCAGAGGTGTAAAGAAAAACTAAACACCTTAGCGATATCTGTAATGAACCAGTGGCCGGGAGTGCGCCTTCGCGTAACGGAAGGCTGGGACGAGGAAGGGCACCACGCATCAGACTCATTGCATTACGAAGGGCGTGCTGTAGATGTCACTACTTCTGATCGTGATCGGTCTAAATATGGAATGTTGGCCAGACTTGCCGTAGAAGCTGGATTTGACTGGGTTTATTATGAAAGCCGTGCTCATATTCATTGTTCAGTCAAATCAGGTGAGTATACCTATATTACGACCGCTACTTTATCGCTTTAAAATAACTTCGGCTACAGATAGATGCAAAACCCAGGCCTGCCGAATAGGGCGCAGGTCCTTAACCCACTAACCTACAGCGACCGCCACAAAAAATTTAACTAGCTTAGCAGATATTTTATTTGTACATTACAAACAATGGAAAACGTTTTATTTGGATTCTGAATTCATTATCAGTTGTTAAGTTAGCGTTAAAACCCGCATTCAGTTAAAACTAGTTGAGACGATACAAACTTAAGTTGATGAAACCTAGTTTTGGCTAGTCAAAACGAGTTTTTACGGGACATTTAAAGAAAAGTATCTACTTTGACAACTAACCTAAAGACCCTGGAAACATGATAACATTGTTGTCTGAATAGAAAAAAAATTGTTTACAGTTCTTCTTTATTTGATACTAATTTTGACTAGTCAAAATAGTTTCAATCGAGAACGCGTTTTAAGAGTAACAGTTATAACAACATATTATGTTTGAAACTTTCTTTAGCTTGTTTTATTATCTTATTGTTTGTTCCGGAGACAGTGAGTTCCATTAGTTTATAAACTATTTTTAGCCCAGTTGGTAATGCAACTTTGTATCAATTCATTTCTTCCATAAGCGGAAATCATTTGAACTGACTAATTTCAATGTTATAAAAATCATGTAATATACAGTTACAATATTCGATACGCTAGGCTCTGTGGAATATGATTTTTACTTTGCATATTTATAGAATGGGAATGCGTTGAGAACATGAAATAACAAGGATTGTAAGATGTTCACATATTTGACCTCCTAGGAACCCGAAGAAGTGTGGCGGTGGACATACAGGATAGTACAACGCTTGTTACGCTCCTATATAATTCTGAAACGGTTCAATATAGAGGTAGAAGATGTTAATAAACGTTTTTTGGCAACGTTTCACCTGTCTTTCTGTATACTTAAAAGAATTTGACAATGCTGTAAGTGCTGTGACGTAATTGTTATTTTCTAAAATAGAACTCTTATCCATTTTTGCGATCATTCGATAGATATTTTTTTCCTATTCAACGATATAAAACTAGTATACTCTTACATACAAAATTTTAAAAAAACGGGAAAAACTTCTTCATATTAACAGATGTGGATTCAATCAGTAGTCCAAAACAATACCGGTAGTTTATATTGAAGTTTATTTTCTATTCTCTGCAACAGTTACAAACAAGCGACAATTTCAAGGATCGGCAGCATTTTTCAAAATAGTTCGTAACACGTCAGGTCGAATAGAGATGTCAGTCGATACTAATCCAGATGATCGTGCTAATGACTATTCATATTTTGTGGATAGCACTTATATGTTGTTCTTTCAATTGCTTTTGATTAAGAAAATAAATCAAATTAGTTTCACAGCACACTACTGCGAGCGTGGTAGGCTGTTGTTTGATTTCAGGGCCTGCAAATATGAAGAAGTTTTTCGCGCATTTCTCGAAAATGTTGTTATGTAATAGTATGCCAGTTTTATATTGTTAAATAGAGACAAAAAATCTGTATTGAAACAGCGCATAAAACGGCTAGGGGTTACTTAAAAATGACGATCACGTCACAGCGCTTACAACATTGATTAAATTGTTTTTTTTTATTGGTGCCCCATTTTACCTACTTAAAGCACGCCTCAGCGTGTTTAAATAGAACTTTCAAAAACGCGCGGTTTTTAAAGTTACCATGGCAACATCAACAACTCGAGAAACGTGAAGTCTAAATGACAATTTTTTGATTATTGATCTGAGAGGAGTACCTTGTAACGTCAAATAAAATATTACTAACAAATTTCTGAAGATAAGCAAGCACAACTCGTTCATTTATATCTGTTACCTTTTGCTCTTCCATCCATTTGATGAACTTGTCATATTCTTTTTTATACGCATCATTAGATTTCTGCGGTATTAACCGCGATTCTGCTTTACTATTTAAAAAATCGATATTAGAATTCATTTTTAAGCAGTGCGGTGACAACAATTAATCTTTGATGACAAATTGCAAATTAATTTCTGTTTTTCTCATTTCCATGACAACGAAAGGTATACTGATGTCACATCACGAATTCAACCATTTTACATTATTAGTTCTTATTTCCATTTTTTGTAGTAATAATACCAGTATTTATGATTTCAAAGTGCACCAATAAAAAAAAATAACGTAAAGTATTCGTGGATAACTGGTCTTTAAAACACTTGCTCTATTTCGAGCACTCCGGCTGCGCCGTCGTGCTCGAAAAATCGCGCGTGTTTTAAAGACCTTTTTATCCACTTATACTTTAATATACTATTTAAGTTTGCAGAAAAGTAGGTGGGACATTACCAAACAACGTTTATTAACATGCTTCTTTTCTATCTTGATCCGTTTAAGAATTAAATAAGGTCATAATAAGTGTTGAACTACCCTGTACAGTAAGAGTTGCTAAAATGCTTAGAAACGCCTCATATCTCCGTTACAATTAGCTTTAGAATCAAATGTTTTAAATAACAGTTACTCTACAGAGTGCCCATTTTAAAACTCCGAGCCTAAATCTTTTTAAATAGGCAACACACAATACAAGTCACTGCCGACTTTTATTTTAAAACAAAATATTTCTATAATTAAGATCAGGGCAATCATATTTGCATTAACTTGACAGTTTACTAATCAAATTCGTTAGGCCACATTACTTGAACGGTGCAAAACAAAGAATATCGATCACTAATCTTTGGTGCAAAATGTATTCCAACGCTGACAAAGTGGACATGCTTCTAATTTTGGGTGAATGTCGAAAAAATGCGAGTGCTGCCAGTACTTTGTATGCGCAACGCTTTCCAGGCAGACGAATTCCAACAGACAAAACATTTAAAATCCTTCTTCTGAATTTACAAGAGTATGGGCAACTTTCAAAACTAAAAGTAAGGGCACGGCAAGTTACGGTTGAACATAACGAAGTAGCAGTAATTGAAATGGTTACGGATAATCCCCATACAAGTCAAAGAGCGATTGCAAATGCCTTAAACATTAGCAAAGGTTCTGTTTTCAATATTCTTAAGGCGAACAAATTTCACCCCTACCATGTTTATACCATACAGCATCTTGAAGATAGGGATTATGAGCATCGTGTTCAGTATTGTCAATTTCTTAGACGGCAATCAAACGGCAATGCGGAATTTTTAAGTATGGTATTATTCTGTGATGAAGCGAGGTTTTCAAACAACGGCATGGTTAATCGACATAACTGCCACTATTACGCCCAAGACAATCCCCGCTGGATCAGGATAACTCATTTTCAGAGAATTTTTTCTCTTAATGTGTGCTGCGGTATTATTGGCGATTTGTAATAGGTCCACATTTCTTTAATGGAAATTTAGATGGTGAAATGTATTTAAATTTCTTAATTAATGAACTACCGGCTCTCCTCCAAACAGTTCCTCAAAACGTACGGAATAACATGTGGTTTTTAAATGATGGTGCGCCTCCGCATTTTCATAGGGATGTGAGAAATTATCTTAACCAACGTTTTGAGGGACGCGTAATTGGACGAGGTGCATTGCATCCTTGGCCTGCCCGTAGTCCCGATTTGACTCCGCTAGACTTCTTTTTGTGGGGCAAAGTAAAAAATGATGTCTATGAAGTGCCCATTCGAAATGAAGAACATCTACGCGAAAGGATAATTCAATGTTGTCGCTCTATCACACATCGTGTTAGAGGTTCAATGCGTAGAAGAATTATACTCTGCGAAAACGAAGGGGGAAGGCAATTTGGGCACCAGCTTCGTTAATTTTTGTACTATGTTCCTATTAAATTATTGTAGTTATTGTTGTCAAATATTAAATTTGAGTTATTAAAGTAACCTTAAATTTGTACTTAATCATTAGTAGATACACATGTACTGTAAAACAACTCTAATCTCAATTTAAAAAAAATGGTAGAAATGCATAGTGATCTGGGGGTTGCATTGTGTGTTGCCTATTTAAAAAAAATTTGACTCTGAGTTTTAAAATGAGCACTCTGTATTCTAGTGTTCTGCATAATGCAGTACATTTCATTAAAAACGGTCTGTTCAGATCGCAGTAGTATAAAACAATTAGTTTTTTGTAAATAATACCCTGGATATTTGAATCGTTTTTCTTGAAGCTCTTTTCTTCTGTATTGGTGTGCGATGAAACATTCTAAGTGTATGTGAACGTTTTAGAGAAAACGCTAATTAAGATTTCCATTCCATTATCCAAGGTCCATGGAACTATTTAGCAATAGTTAGTACGTTCACACCTAGTTTTATTTGTGGACTGATCTATACCCTGACCCAAATTTATCTTAAGCACCAATCGCTTACACCCTTACCCTACTGGTTAGGAACAAATGTGTTATAGTCTAATGTTGGTCGTAACATATGCGTTGTCTGTAGAAAATTTGGTTATGCTAGAAGATCTTTTGTTGCAAAATACCAAAAAATGTGTGCGTTTCCTAGTCTGACCAATTAGTTTTAATTATTTTTGTCTTTACTTCCATCATCCGAACTAGTTTTCACAAGAAAAGCTCAAATATGAGGTTAATACAGCTTAACATAACGTGATCGGTAAAGTAGATAACATGTTATTTAGGTCGAGCAATCGGCGTTTACACTTGCTAAACTAGTGCTTAAAGGGTAAGTCTGTATTTAGGTCAGGTCACAAAAACAAGTGACACGACCTAAGTGGAGGACTTGTCATATTTCGCCTGCGTATTACACCGAGTTACTTAAATAATTTAGGTAAGATTTGGTTCGTAGGTCGCTACCTAATATTTCTGTAAATGTACTCAGTTACTCATAACAATTTGCGATCTTATTTGGTTGCTATGAAACACTGTTTAATAGTTACTTAACAAGAACGATTGATAAATGTCAAAATTAGACAGAAAGCAGCATAGATAAAAAATATAATACGTTTATACAGAAAGGAAACTCTATAAACTTACTACAATACACAAAATAGTACTGACTATGATCGCAAATGGCGCTAAACATTATACAGCGGGAAATTCAAATTGTAGGTAAAATTATACCATTTAAATGTATTAGTAAAACTACAAATACATCGGAAATAAAGCGATTTAATACCGTATAAGAAAATTTATAAATGAGGACCTACGAAATAAGTTAAATTCGTACAATACAGTTACTGGTGTTGTTACAGGATCTTTTGGCACACACATGCCCATATCAGTTCAGCTACGATTACATACTATTACATTCAGTGATGTGGGGTGACATTTTCTGAAGAAAATATTCTGAATTAGGAACATTTTAAGAAAATTTGCTCAAGGTTTTTACTGCAAATTTCCTGCTTATAAAATTGGGGAGTTATTCATTTTTAGAATTTTTGGTGGACTTCTTTGTATTTCCATCTCGGGTAAAATTTGGGAAGCATCAAAATTATCTGAAGATGTCCCAGGTAACTGAAGATGTTCTGGTAAATGTAAAGTAGGAAAACTATTAAATTTTAGATTGGTCTTATTCTGATGTTCTTGAAATTTCATATCTTCGCTGAAATGTACATCGCAGACTCTAAAATTCCGTTCCTTCTCAAAAATGTTTCGTCCTACAGCCTCAATTCACTTCTTGTAAATCTATTAATTTACAATAATTATTTTAACAAAGTTTCTGAAAACTACATACAACTAATAATGTAGAGAAATAACTTACATCAGGATTACTTGAAAAATTATGAAATAGTCTAACTTAAACGTAAAATATCTGTAATCTAAATTGTGTGTAAATTATTTTCAAATTTCAAAGGAACTGTCAGAATACCAAAACACCGAACTGTCAACAACTAATTCACTAACCAAAACATATTCTGCAATGAGCGTCATTTGTGGTTAGAGTCAGAACTAAATTACCTATTGTATTTTTTAAGTTGACTTAACACACCGTGGAATGCAGTGTTCTTACTTTTGATAATGGCAAATCTCGCCAAAAAGGGCGTTTTGAAATTCTAATGATGATGGGGTGTGGAGATAACTTTCTGTCTTATTTTGACGTTTATAAACCTCCATAAAAAGGAATAGTCCAAACTGTTTCCTGTTCCGGAGGCTGTAACTTCATAAGGAAGCTTACCCGAGCGACCGAGCCCAT
Organism: Ctenicera cuprea; assembly: GCA_958336395.1. Lineage (NCBI taxonomy): Eukaryota > Metazoa > Arthropoda > Insecta > Coleoptera > Elateridae > Ctenicera > Ctenicera cuprea. The sequence continues at coordinate 49,491 of CATVIB010000274.1, forward strand.
GCTCATCTCACCTTTTTTTTATTGCTTTGATGTGTAGAACTTGCCTTCAAGGTTCGTAGAAACTATTGTTTTATGTTAAGGTAACACCGGAAATATCACTCGCGCCTTCATGGCAACTCGATCTTTTACAGACGTTAAATTATCTTAAAAACTTTCAAATTTTGCGACATTTAACAAAAGTACCTTTTATGTATGTTTTGATATGGCGAATATGATTGTAAAGATAAATATACAAAAGGTAAATATTGAAAAGATTTAGATTAAAATATTACATGGTCAAACCCATATGAAACAGCTCCATTGCATTTATTTAAACAAAAATAAATATAACTACTACCTTAAATGGGTAGTATCCGCATATAAAAGTTAAAAACTTTAATACAGCTACTGGCGAAGTTGCCAATAAAAAAGTTATTGGACTGCTGCATCGTCGTTAAGCTGTAACACCACAAAAAAAACTGTTTAAAACCCATGTTTGTAAGAATTTTTCTAAATTGTTTTGATGTATAAAACTGACTCCAAAAGAACGGAAAAATATAGTACTTTTACTAAAGTATTTAAATACTGCACACTAGATACTTTTATATAGAAGTAACTAATAACAGATAAAAATACTCCAGCCGATAATAGTTATTTAGTAAACAAGTCAGAACGAAGGGGTTTGTTGAAGTACGAGGCCGTAGGCCAAGTACTTTAAGCCCCCGAGTCCCGTAAAGACACTTCCCTGACGTATTACGTATACTATTTTTTTGCAATCGCGGTAATTACCTAAGAAATTTAAGTTATCAATTCATAATTTCGAATGACAGTTATTATTGTCAGTGAAAAAAATTTAATCAAGTATGTTAGCTAGACATATGTTTGTGTCTCTAAGGTACTATCGAAACATCAGCACTGTTATTTCAAAACAGTACTGTGATTCATTGACTACTCATCACTACTCAGTTCTGTAATGAGCTACTTCCCTGCCGCAAAAGAGTCCTGGGCCGCGATTCTCGAGTTCGCACGCTTGCCAGGCGTACACGCTAAGGGGCGGATAACGCATACAATTTTTGAAACTGAATTCTCGAGTGATCGTATACGCTAAAAGTCGCCCAACTTTCATGCGCTGCGCAACGAATGCCCATAAAGTATTCGATATCAGAATAACGTGTACGCTGTCAACTTGCGTTTGCGCCGTTGGTACACTTTAATATCTTAAATTTAACCTTACTTACTTGCACTTATTGTTACACCCCTTATATGTTCTGTGTTGGGTTTGACGGTATAACCCAACGATAACGCAGTTCTTCCAATATTTACATTAATATTACTTGTAAAGTTGAAATGGCATTAGATGAACTTGCATTGCTATATGGGATTGATTCTTTATGATGACTGATTTTTATAAAAAAACATTTTAATATTTAAATTTAAATAAAGCAATATTTACAGATAAATAAAAGTCTCAATAAATACAACAAATATTTATTTTAATATTTACCTTATAATAACTACAACAAAACTTTAATTAACCTAAGCTGTATAACAAATTAAACCTAGAAATAATACCACAGAACATTAAACCTTTATATATAATACTGCGGTATATCAAACTTTTCCCAGATTTAAATTTTAAAAGTCCCTAAAAATACTTACTTCTTATTGGTGCAGAGGAGAAAGTATCCGAAGTTATCATGGACTTCAGCTGTCGTATACGTTTTAAGAACTGGCTAAGCGAGTGGTACTCGAGAATACAGAATGCGCTTGCATTGGCGAACGTATACGCTTGACCACTCGTTAAGCGGCGTATACTTTATCATATAGCGCATGAACTCGAGAATAGGTACCTTGTAGTTGTCACTTCCCTGCCGCAAAAGGACTTTTGTAGTAGTCGCTCCCCTGCCGGTTGTAGAAAAATAACATTTACTTTTAAAATAAGTGGCATTGGCAGCACACCAACGAAAAAGAAGAAACGTTTTTCACATGTACATACTGGTTGTACCGAACATAATAATTGCTAATTAGTACAAGTCGGTCGGTGAAGTCAAAGAGAGCGATAAGCAATAACAGAAAATATTGCTAAAGTACTGCTGCTTACCGTGGTCGAAGTGCTGAGTCCCTGAACAGGCCGACAGGTTGACCACAGACTGTCACACTTAATTATCATGTTTTCTTAATTAAATGTTCGAAACATGTAACCACTATCCACATTTTTAATACACCATAATCCACACACGAGTTTGCAGCTTATACGCTTACAATTCCAAGCTTATAGCAGCTCCAATATAACCTGTCCCCTCTTCGGTCGCTTTGCGAAAAACAGTACGAATTTAGATTAGCTTTTGTCTAAACATGTCGGAGTTTTAGAGCAACGTTCTAATAATTACTAGAAACAGTTAAAGGCAGAAACAAAAATAAATTTCTAGTTCCCTAAAACTGAAAAAAGGGAAAAATAAAATTAAATTCTTTCCAAATCCGGCGTTTCGAATAAAAAAACAAACACAGTAAGCACATTTAATAATAATCTTCTGTAAGCCATAACCAAAAATTATTAAATGAAGAATAAAAATTATAAGATATTCAACCAATTTCGCAATTTTGACGTGGTAGGTGTGGGCGTAACAAAACCAAAGCGCTTTGAAGGTGAGAAGTGAGCATTTGGATAAAGGTAAGTTTTAAACCCTAAAGCGAGCTTAACTCCTCCAGTGACTGTTGGTGAAACTTATGTCTCAAAATGGTTCTAATTGCTGTTGCATTATTAGGTCGAGATACTGGTAAAGAACCCGAGATAATCCAACCGAGTTTAGTTTTTTGCAAAATAGGGTAATTTTTACCAATTGCAATTCGTCCTACGCATAACAATTGCCGTAAAATAGATGCACCCAATAACAAATCGATATTCCCTTCTATATTAAAACTTGTATCAGCCATGTTAATATTTTGCGGAATGTTGAGATGCGCTACACTGAACGATATTGTTGGCATATTTTCCATAATTTTAAGAATAATCAGGCATTGCAGTGTAACTATGAATAGGATAAAACGTGATTGAATATCAATTCGAGTTTTGTGAGAAACGCTAGACGATAATTGATTATTTCCTATCGCCGTTGAATTTATTTCTGTTTCGGGTAGAGCCAATTTTTCTTGCAACGATTTAGTTATAAAATTAGACTGTGGCCAAATAACATCCTACACATATGTTGTTGTCTATAAACATCTTTAATAAGTATAAGCACAAGCCATTGATAAAATAATTTGCTATGTTCTGGATTGTAATGTTGAATGGTTATTGACAGAAGTCTCAAAATTGTCTTGACTTGACTGAATAACGCCACAACTTTGGTTTGAATTCAAATTTGCCTCATCGCTGAGAAATTGTTTATATGTTACATTCGAATGCAGTAATGAATTGTGTTTACGCTTGCAATGTCTACATAAAATTTTAGAAATGCATTGGTTCACGCGATGCCCCTTACGTAAACAATTGTTACAAAGGTGTTTTTCTTTTACCTTCTTAATACGAACGTTAGGAGATCATTTAGAGAAAAAAACACATTTGTAAATTGTGTGAGCATCAGATTCACAAAAATTGCAACAAGGTTGCGGATTTGACACGACCACTGAAGTTACTTTGTTTTTAACCAAAGTCGATTTATTGAGTCGACTGCTTATAGGAGTGATCGTTTCTAGCAACTGACATCTTTGACTTAAAAATTGCGTAAATTCGTTAAGAGTTGGTAAGTCATTGGTTTTATTCGAAACCGATGCTTCCCAGTCGCGTTTGGTTGTCGCATCTTGTTTTAACGAAATTAAATAAATAATAAGTTTGTCCCAGGTGTCTGTGGGCTGATCTAGATTTTGCGGGGCTCGCAAATGTTTTAATAGTTTATCAAGTAATTCATATAACGCCGAATTAGATTTTTTAACGATATTTAAGAGCGGAAAGAGTGGATGAACATAATTGCGAACTGTAAAACTTTTGTTCTCAAAACGCTGATTAAGCAAGTCCCAAGCAACATCATAATTATGATGAGATACCTTTATTGAGTCAATTACCTGCAACGCTTCTTTACCTAAATACAAACGTAAATAATAAAAAAATTTTAAATATTATCAATCGTCATCTTTGTATGTACCAGCGTAGGAAATGTATCGCGGAAGTTGTAACAGTTTTGGTAATTGCCGTTAAAGGTAGGCAAATTGATAGTAGAGAGTCTCACATTGTGTTGTGAAATTGGCAAAGCATGAGCATTATTGTCAATAACTCGTTGTTGATCAGCTGTACATTTTAACCACGATTTTTGTTTGATGGGTGATTCTGCAAATGAAACAGAATCGTAATAAACATTTTCAAATGATTCTCTCTCATTTTCTTGTTCCTCTGCCCCATCATCACCAACGGTGGACTCGATTCTAGTTTGAATGTCGTCAAATTGTGACCAACTTAGTTCAAGTTTTTGATTGCGACATTGTAATTCAATTACAGCTTTACCAGTTAAAGTTTCTAAATTTTGTTTTTTGCTATAATTTGTAAAGCGTGTTAGTTGGCCTGTTGAATTACTTCTTCGAGCAGAGTCATAGTCACGGTTTGAAATTATTGATGACAGCAACAAAATATGAACAAATTGGAATAGACAACGATGTTTCTTGTCGAGTAATATACAGACGAGATCTAATTGGAGAAAGAGAGCTATGTCTTAAGTATGCACTCGTGCAGTGATGTTCTAGCATGCCACTGCACTGCTGGTCTTCCAGGCAAAAGATCCCTTCAACGATGAATAATCGAAAACACTGTGCTGTTGATTCGATATATTATATGTGTCGATGGTATTTTTGATCTACCAGATGTTGAAAGATACAATGTCGATAAAATATTGTAGTCTATGAAAACAGTTAATTGTTTTCGTATTGTTTAAAAATAAAAACAAGTACTGTATTATAAAATATACATGTGTCACCAAATCTTGTGAATAAAGTTTCTTTACTTAAGCATCTTGAGATTTTATTGCAGTTATTATATTCTACAACATGTTAACGGCCCAGAGAAATACGATACCTACTGCATTTAATAACTGGATAAAAAACTGAACATCAATTATCAAGTGTGGAAATGTAAAATACAATTTCTCTTGATAAAAGAAAATTTATGGGATATTATAGTTAAACCGAAACCCAAAACAGTAGATGAAAACTGGATGAAATGTGATGAAAAATCAAAAACAACAATTGGTCTCTTGGTTGGAGATAATCAATTAATTCACATAAGGAAGGAAAAAAACGGCTAAAGGAGCGTGGAATGCTTTGCAGAAGTATCAAGAGGAAACATTAAGTAATAAAGTATTTGCGCTGAAACGTTTATGCAGTAAAAAAATTAACTGAAGATGGTAACATGAAGGATCATGTCAATAAAATGCTTGACTTGATAGACTAACTAACGGCTCTAGGAGAAGAACTTGCAGAAAATTTGTATGTGGCCCTTCTGTTATGTAGTTTACCTGACAGTTATAACACGCTGATAACAGCTTTGGAAAGTAAACCGGACAAAGATTGAACTGGTCAAAGGAAAGCTGTAGGATAAATATACAAGGCGATGTGAAGGCAAGGTTGTCTTGCAGAAAAATGAAGAAACCGCTTTGAAGGTAAAAAGTGACAGCAAGTCGCACAGGAGTAAAAGAAAAACGTATTTTTTTTCGTTCTAAAGCGGGGCACTTTAAAATAGATTGCAGTAAATATAAAGAATATAAATAGAAGAATGAATCTGGTCACAAAGTGAACAAGATTATGAATAATGAAGAAATTGTGGCATACGGGCATGAAGATAGTTTTCTAAATTATTGGTTTAATACAGGGTTTATGTCTTTAATTATTGATAGCTGGTATGTGGACTCGGGGCAACGAGTCACATGACCAATAACAAGGAATTCTTCAAAACTTTGGATAGCAGCAGGCACGCTAACGTTTACCTAGCAAATAGCCAATGTTTAAAGGCGGAGGGATTAGGTAACGGTATTTTAAAATGTTATAATGGTAGAATATTTCATTCGGTTCTTGTATTGAATGTGCTGTATGTTCCAAATTTGGAAGGAAGTTTACTTTCTGTCAGAAAACTTACAGAAATTGGCGTGAAAGTAAAATTTAAGATGAATAATTGCAGAATTATGAAGGCTAGCAATTTAGTTGCAACGGCAACTGCTGTAGAAAATCTTTACCGGCTCGACACTCCGTTACAAGCACTAACAACAGTTAATGTTAATAATACAGCATGTATACATACTCGGCATCGAAGGATGGGACATCGCGATCTAGAAGCTGTAAAAGCACTCCAATATCAAGGATTAGCAACAGGCATCCATATTAAAGATTGTAAAGTTAAATTATCCTGTTGAGAGTGCGTTAAAAGAAAAATGTCAAAGATTCCATTCCCTAAGAAGTCGAGCAGTGAATCTAAAGCAATTTTAGATTTGGTACACACAGATTTATGTAGTATGCCAACCGTGACACCGGGTGGTAAGAAATATATAATTACCTTGATTGACGATTACAGTACACCATCATTTATTTGTTATCTCAGAAAAGTGAAGTATTGAGTAAACTAAAAGTTTAGAAATAAAAACGCAGTTCAACAAAAGAACCAAAGTAATTAGGTCTGACCGAGGGGGTTAATACATGAAAGTAGATTGCAAAAATTTCTTAATACAGATAGGAATCAAGGCTAACATGAGTGCTCCATTTTCACCGCAGCGGAATGGTGTGGCTGAGAAGAAAAATCGTACTTTAGTAGAAATGGCGAGATGTTTACTCATTGATGCAAAGATGAAAATCAAGTATTGGGAAAAAGCATTTAACACAGCGACTTATTTACAAAATCGTTTGCCAAGCAGAGCAATTGCTGGAACGAAAGATGGCATGGTAAGGTACCAAATCTTTCGCATATTCGTATATATGAGTGTTGTGTAAACACTGACATCAAAAGAACGAAGACAAAAGTTGGATGAGAAAGTACCTACACCGTCTGATTTATGTAGGGTATGCTAAAGGCTTAAAAGCAAACAGGTTGCTGAATCTACAAACAAATAGGATTTGCTGATGTACGTTTTATTGAAAACTTTTATGTAGATGAAGTTGAAAATCAACAATAAGAATTCTAAACAAGTTGAAACAAGAAACACCGTGGATTTATTTTTTGAAGATGGTAAAGATGCAGAACAAGTTTACGATAATGAAAAAGGACAATCGTCATTGCGAAAATCGCAACGATCGACTAAAGGATTATCACCTTCCAGATTTGAAAACGTTCAAAATGGATCAGAGCAATGAATGAAGAAACGAAATCCATGCATGATAACAAGACCTGGGAATTAGTTCAGTTACCACAAGGAAGAAAAGCCCTTAGAAGTGAATTTGAATTTTTAAAAGAACTCCAACAAATCGGTTTGCGACATTGTGAAGGGGTATTGAATGATACAATGTGGATAAAATATTGTAGTCCATGAAAACAGTTAGTTGTTTTCGTATTGTTAAAAAATAAAAACAAGTAGTGTACCTATAATAAAATATACATGTCTCGCAAAATCTTGTGAATAAAGTTTCTTTACTTAAACATCTTAAGTTTTTATTGCAGTTATTATATTCTACAACACCAGAAACATATTCGGCTTAAACGAAAGACCATGTTAAGAATTGATAACTTTTCTTTAGTTTAAATGCTATTTATTTTAGCAAACGAAAAATACTTGTTGACAGAACATATTCATTGTTTTCATTTATTCTACACTTGTTTTTACATACATGATCTGGAGTTCTAAAATTAAAACAGTTAAGTTCTAACAGCGACATTCTACCATCGTTCTTGACAATTTAATGGTAGAGCACTATGCCGGATACTTCGAATATATAATAATAATATTAATAATAATATTGATTTATTAACCACAGTACTCACAAAAGAAGAAAAACAATTTAACAAGTTCTACAATTCTTGTTACCTATGTACATAAAAGAAAAAAAAACTGCGGTTAACTAGGACCAAATTCAGAGAGCTAAGCTAGCTGCCTGCTCTTCCATCTATTATTAAAGAAAAGAAAATGGCAATGGAAAGTAGTACCAAAGCTAAACCAAAAATTTGATGATTATAATTTTAATTGTTGCTCAATTGAAAGTCTTGTTCTATAAGATTTTTTAAACGTGGTATACGATAAAGTTTTCATTTTCGTTGGCAAATTATTTCAGAACGTGGCATAATAATTACATGTTTATGTCTAATATTTATATTATGCACATCCGTTTGGAATGTAATTTTGTTAGATATTTTTTTTTTTGAGAAAGTATATTTCTTTTTGCAATCTGTTATACAACAATAAGCTAAGTTTAGGTTAGTAATTTGAATGACATGAAACAATGACGTGAAGATTGTAACCCTACGGTTACAATACAATAAGTTTCTTAAAAATAAGGTTTGTATAATAATAACTTAATTAATAACTTAATTTAATTAGTCAAATCTATGTGGTAGGTCTAGCGGTTTGTATCTATGTTACCTTTGAATATTTATAAAGATATGCAGGGGACTTCTGTTCAATAATTTTGTAAACAACAAAGCTGCATGAAGATGACGTCGATTTGACATGTTTAACCAGCCTGCATCGAAAAATTTGTGTGAAATTCTGTCACTTTTCTAATACCTTACGCAAATCTCAGACAAGAGTTTTGTATACGCTGTATTCTCATTTTATTGACATCGTCAATACAAGGTCCATAAACAGAATCGCAATAATTAAACTGACCAAGAATGAAAAAATCACATAAATATAATTTTAAATTACTACCAAATACATGTTTATTTCCATATACAACTTTAAGAACAGAGTTTGCCTTTCGTATTTGATTGGTGATATGCTGTTTAAATCCTAATTCCGTATCAATTACTAAACCAAGATTTCTACAATTTTCTGTAAATTCTAAGGATTTATCGCCAACTATAACAAGTAAGAAATTTTTAGCCTGTAACCTTTGATTCTTTTTACCAAGCAACATCACCGATGATTTTTAAGAATTTATTTTTAAACCATCATCCGTGGATATGTTAATTATGTTTTTATTGTTGGTATTAATTGAGTCATTGAAAGCAGGCAATTCAGATGGTACAACTGAAAAGTAAAGTTAACTGTCATCTGCATATGTATAAAGTTTGTAGCTAATTAGCACAGTGTGAAAATGCCTATGTGTATATGTATAATAAAAAGCAATAGGCCACAAATAGTTCCCTGCACAACGCAGCACCGCAGGGGTAGTGAATCTGATAAGATACCGTTTATTCCAACACGTTGCGTTCTTCCACTTACGTACCTACTACTCTAAGAATTCTACAGCATCCGTACTTAATCCAATAAAATGTAGTATCGCTAACAGTATATCATGATTTATCATATCGAATGCCTTCAAATAATCTAGCAGCACCAGAAGTGTTAACTTACTGTTGTCCGTGTTTGTTATTAAATCATCGGTGGTGTCTAAAAGTGAAGTGTTACAGCTGTATCTAGGTCTAAAGCCTGACTGAGTTTCAGAGAGAATTTGGTAAATGTTAAGATGTTGTCGCAGTTGCTTATCAATTGCTCTTTTTAAAATTTTGAACAGAGTAGGAAGTATACTGATAGGTCGTAAATCCCTAAACTCAGTCGGCTTGCTTGTTTTGAATATGGATGTAACTAAAGCTTCTTTCCATC
>CATVIB010000274.1:59397-92772 GCA_958336395.1 Ctenicera cuprea
CTGTGATAAAATCGTAAGAAAACGAGGTTGAATGACAATTGGCAAACATCACTGGAAGGTTTGCTTTAGGTCGTTTACCTAAACAGTTTAATTGAATAAGCGCTAAAAAAAACGGCTAACACCTGCTAAGATGTGAAAATCGATTTTGAAATTTCAATGAATAAAAAAATGGGCACAACTGGCAAAGAAAATATCAGAAAGCCGGACGACCTACTTTAATATAGATACGGTCGAAAAATAACCTTAGATTCATATTCTACAGATGTCGAATAGCAGATCTGCGGAACCCGATATCTTTCTCCTCCCCCCCTCTCCCAGTGTCCCCCCCCCCCAACGATTTTTCGACATTTCACAAATGTACGAATTTCGGCTTCAAAATCGGTAGGAACATGTTAAATGACAGTAGCAATAATCTTCCATTGTGAACGCACCTCCGGGAGGTTTCGTTTTGGTCGTTTACCTGAACATCGCTAAATATGAAACCGATGTTAGATTTCAACGAATTAATATTGTTTGCGTCAAGAAATAGTAAAAACAAAAAATATTCAATATTTCAAAAATTTGTATATATATTAAAAAATTAAAAGCATACGTTATCAAATTTACACTATACAGCGTGTGGATAACAGTATGAAACAAATTCAGTGTCTCCCTTCATATTATTTTTCTGTAAAAACGCTCGGACACGTAAATTTCAGTTTTATCCCAGCCACATTTTAAGCATATTGCTGTTGGCAAAGGGTTACGTTACACGGCACACTAACTTTATCCTTATTTTTTTATTGGAACAGTATGCCGTGCTTTGCACAATTAGTATGAGTAAACGTCAAAATTGTTCCAAAAAAAGTGTTTTTTTTTGTTAGATGTTTAATTTGAACAACGGTTATCCATACATTATTGGTCAATATTTGGCAAAAAAACAGTTCTCTGAATTCCTTTTAACATAGATCTTTCAAATGAGCCGTCATATGGTATACTGTTCCATTTAAAAAAATAAGGATCAAGTCAGTGCGCCGTGTCACGTGACCCTTTAGCAACAGCAATATACTTAAAATGTGGCTGGGTTAAAACTGAAATTTACGTGTCTGTGCGTTTTTACAGAAAAATAATATATTGGTAGATAATAAATTTGTTCCATACTTTATCCAAGAAATTGTTTCGTAAATTGTTAAAAATTCTCTGAATTTTCTCAAAATTGCTAAACTTTTTGAAACATTTAAGAACAATTTCGAAAATTTCAATATATGCGAGAAAGGTCCTGTGGTCGTTTGCCCGACAGCTTTTTTTTATTGTGGCCGTCTTAGAGCCAGGCATCGAAGTATTCTAATTTGCACCCGTCTTGATTACGTCAGATGTATTGTTGGTTGCCTATTATGCGAAAAAGGTGTATGCTACAACTACGCCTTTTTTCTTTTAAGTTTGAATAAAAATGTTTTTCATTTTTCTATATATAAGAAAAGAGTTAAAAGACTGAAATGATAAAGCAACTCAAATAATTAAAATACTAGCATTTAAGTAATAATAACTTATTCAGGTATGAAACTTCCGAAAATCAATTACAATTGAATATTCTTATAAAAAGTATAGTCACGCATATTTATATGCTGCACAACATTTTACCGGCTCCACCAGCGTTAAGCCGCTGCCGCTTTCCTTGCAACTTCTTTTTACTTTTCCATACGTCTACTGAAGTAAGGAAAGTTATAATTTCATCGAGGGGGTCACCACGAAGGAATTCTGGTGTACACGGCATAGTACATCTTTGGGAGTTCCTTAGGAAATCTAAGGAAATACATGGAAATTCAAGAAAATCTAGGGAAATCCAAGAAAATCCAGGGAAATCCAAGAAAATCTAGGGAAATCCGAGAAAATCTCGAGGAAATTCCGAAGAAACTTAAAGAATTCCAAGGAAGTCGTAAAAACATTCAAAGAAATCCGAGAAAATCTTGGGGAAATCCAAGAAAATTTCTAGATATTATAGGAATTAATCGCGCAAAATTTAAAATTCGAAGCCGTCTCTAAAATTAAATAGTGATTACGTCACTACCCGAATTGTATTGAAACGCGTGCATAAAAATGTTGTTAAAAGTCGTCTGCAAACGTCATATTTCCTAAGTTTCATCCCTCTCTGCTGCTGTCTGCACATAAACACGTGTACAGTGTACACCCGACAATAGTGTTTTTTGGTTGCAGGTAGTTCTTTGTAAAATCGTTAATCGGAACCGAAACCGGAAACGGAAATTAAACCTGTTTTCTTGGTATAGGTTATTTTCTAACCACTTTTTTGAAATTTTGAATACATAGCGTTCTAGTGCATGTAAAGACAAATCAAATGTTTTTTTCCAAATGCTGTATCTTCAAAATGAAGGCCGCTACGAGTTTTTAAAAACTTTAACATTAATGCTCAATTACTTATAAACAAAATGTTCAATCAATACAAATTGTCTTATTATTTCTAAATAAGTTAAATCAAGTGATGTAACAATATTTTTGGAAATATGAAAATTGTAAATATACTGGCGGCTCACAATTTCGGACATTATTATAAATTATTCCTCAAAACCTGCCCACACCATTTTTTAAACTTCTTAAGCCGATAGAGCTTGAAATGAACTACAAATTTGTTTTTACTAACTTCTCAAATTTTACTCTGACACCCTCCAGGAGTTTTTGAAAATTTTGAAATTGACGCGTTTTCCGGAAGTTACGCAATAATAACTACGCCTTTAAATTAGCTCTAAGAAAAAAGAATACTTTTCAATTTTTGATAACTCTATAAATAAAGTTGTTATCACCATTTTCATCCGAGGTCGTGAGCGCATCACCTTTGAGCCTTTACGTAGTCGGCGACGCGTTGTACGTAACCAACGCCTTGAGTCTGGAAGGGGCGGCTTGTACCGGCTGGAGATGACTAGATGTAAATTTCAATCAGTTCTAGACGCTACAATATTAAAACGTAAAAAGTATAGCAAAGTACCAGCGACCTGTTTTGCCCATTTTTTTTATTACTTAAACATTACTTATATTGTTACTTTTACAAAATACTATTTTAATTTCGGCAGTGACCTCTTTCTGTCAGCTTAAATGGTGGGTGCTGTTTGAAATTCTAATCTATATTATTGTTTTTTATTGAGACTGTTGTGAAATAAATTAGTTTTATTTCACATATTTAACAGTGCGCATAAAAAAAAAGAAGAATTACAAAAAAATTAATTTCTACTAAATTTTTGATACAAGAACGAGATACAGATTTATGTATAAACGTATTGGTGAAATCTACTTCATATTTTAGTGTTGAGTTACTGTTATAGAGGAAAATACCTCTAATTCAAGGAAAATTTAGCTATAAGAATCATAATGATAGTAGAATAATTTTTTTAAAAAAACATAAGAAGCGATATCGTAAAAGAACTGTTTTCAGTAACTTCAACCTCTCACACAGTGAATGTTATATTTATGACAACTTTGTTCTAATTGTTACTAAAACACTTCATCTACTCGAAATTCTACATAGTGTGTTGCCTAAACAACGGGAATATACAACACCAAACTAGGCTATTAATCTTTTGGTAATATTTCGATGATTCAAACAGTTGGTTATACTGATACAAATCGAAGTTATCCAAATAAAAATGGTTGTGCTTATTGCAATTCTGTTCAATACACATTCTCTCGTTGATTACGCGCAATCGTTTTCCGAATACGAACCTGCTTCGGTTCGAATTCTGTTTAAATGCCGTTCTGTTAAAAGTTCTGTCATCTGCACACCAACCCTGCGTTCTGCCAGTCACCGTGAAAGTATGTACAATCGCAATGTAAATATGAATTTAAAAATATTGCATCGGTCTCGATAATTTTGATTAAATATCGTGTCGATACAAAAATTAAATATCCGTATTGTCAAAAATATCGATAAACATAACGCTAGTCGTCCGACAGTGCACGGCATTGTGGATTACCTACTCACGTAACGCGCTACATATCGGTCTGCGCAACAAAAATTGTTACAAATAGTTTATTTGAAAAGTTATCAAAAATACTCAAAGAATAAAACTATAACTATATTTTTTAACTAGAGCTAATTGATAGGTGTAGCTAAAATCACGTAACTTCCAGAAAACGCGTCGCTGACATTACGAAGGATTGAATTTTTTCTTAATTTTTATCCTAATAAACTACTTCAAACATCTATTAAACGGGTTAAAGCTATTAGCGATTGGTATTTGCGTTTTCGAATAAATAATTAATAAATTTTAATTTTTTCAAAAACTCAAGAAGGACGTCAGAGTAAACTTTGGGAGATTAGTAAAAAACAAATTTGTAGTTTCGAGGAATAATGGTTTGAAAATACCCCAAATTTTGAGACCTTGCTGTTTTTAAAATTTTCTTATTTTTAAAAATATTTTTACATCACTTGATAATACTTATTAAAGGCTATTAAATGATAGGATATTTTTTAACGACTGAATAGTTTCTTTTTGACTAATCGCGCATTAAAGCTAACATTTTTAAAAATTCGTAGCGGCCTTCGTTTTGAGGACACGGTCGGCATTCGGAATTCCTTTAAATGCACTGCAAGTACAATGACACACAGATTTATACCAAAAACACGAGATATTTCCGTTTCCGTTTTCGGTTTAAAACCTTACAAAGAACTATCTGTAACTAAAAAACTTCCACATTTCAAATTTGATAAAAATCGTTCAATGGGTTCCGAAGATATAGGAGAACGAACGCACCCACCCAATGACCCGCCTACGCACGCACGCACCCAGAATCAGACATTTTTTTAACTGCTTTCTTGGCTTACTTAGACCGCAAAATGTGTATTTTCGTTAAAATCTGAGATTTGAACATTTGGGTCATATCATAAACTTTCCATACTTCAGTAGCAGAAAGCAAAAATCTGTCTTCCATAATTTCTATAACTTCTATAATTTGCGCAACTAGCAAAAATTTGCGCTAAATATGCAAATTATGTAAAATACAGGAGTGGACAAACAGAAGGAACATTTTTAAAATCAATTTGTACTGTATTTTTTCATAATATAAACTACTCACTAGTATCCAAGGTATTAAAAATTATATTAAAACATTAATAATAATATTACAATAAACTAAGTTAGTAAAATAAAACCACCAAATTAATGTAATCATAAGTGGGTAAGTCTTATTTTTTTGCATTACAAAGAAAAACATCATTTTCTGTAAGTTTATCAATGTAAGCTTTTGTGTGTTCACATTCTTATTATATGGAAAAATAACGTTTCACATCACATTTGGCGTATACTTCATGCAGATTATCCACACTTTTTGAATTTTTTTAGTTAAAAATTCTAATTGCTCATTATCTATAAACTACCGATTTATTAGAGCCTTTAACGTTGTTAGATGTGTTGTAGTAAAATATCTTCCTATTGGTGGATAATAGATAGATTTTGAGGCGGCTATTTTTGGCTTGTACTTCCCCACATTTCTGCTGAAGTAAGAAAAGTTATGATTTCATGGAAATTTTCGAGTTTCAAATACTAACGAAACTACGCGTTTTGGGGTCTACCCAAAAAAATGTTTAAAAAAAATTTCTGCCTGTGAGTCGGTGAGTGAGTGGATGCGTGGGAGCGTGGGTGAGTGGGTTCGTTTGTTTCCATATATCTCCGGAACACTTTGACCGAGTTTTATCAAATTTGGTATGTGGAAGTATTTTAGTTGCAGGTAGTTCTGTAGAAGGTTTTTAATCGGAACCGGAACCGGCAACTAGCATTATTTTTGGTATATATTTTTTGTATTTTTTTAAATTTTGAAGTCCCTTAGTTGTAGTGCATCTAAACGCAATTTAATGTTTTTTTTTTCTAAACGAAGGCCGCTACAAATTTTTGAATATCTTGACTTTAATGCCCGATTACTCAATAATAAAATTTCCAAATCTCATACAAATTTTCATATTATTTAATAGCCCTTAATAAGTATAATCAAGTGATATAACAATAATTTTAGAAAAATGAAAATTGTAAAACTTCTAGCTGATCAAAATTTTAGACATTTTCAAAACAATTACCGCTCTAAAACTGCAAATTTTTTTTAAATGTTTTGAACCGATAGAGCTTGCAGTGAACTACAAATCTACTTTTTACCAGTCTCTCACATTTTACTCTGACGCCTAAATTGTGGCCATACCTACTAAAGATTTCTTATTTTCAAACTTTCGTCCGCTTCGGATGTCGGAGAAAAATGGCTATAATAGCTTTATTTGGGTAGTTATCGAAATATGCAAAGAATTAAAAATATATATTTTTAACTAGAGCTAATTGGTAGACGTAGTTAAAATCACGTAAATGCCGGAAAAAGCATCGTTTTTTTTCTTAGTTTATACAATAGTTAAAAGTTCTTGCGAAACCTAATAAAGTACTTTGAATAGTCTATCGAACTGATACAAATTTATAACGATCAGCATTTGCGTTTTCAAATAATTAATCAATTTCAAATTTTAAAAAATTTCTGAAGGGCGTAGGAGTAAAATTTGGAAGATTAGTAAAAAAGCAAATTAATAGTTCAACGCAAGCTCCATCGTCTCAAAAAATTTTAAAAACTCCTGTGTGCAGTTTTAAAAAAATATTTTTTTGAAGATTTTCAAAATCTTGAAGCAGGGCCATTGTGATCGTTTTTAGATTTTCAAAATTTATTTTATTTTATTGTATACTACCCACGAAAGACTCTCAAACAAGTTGTAGCTGATCCCGATCAGACAACTTTTTGAGTAGATGAGCGTTAAAGTCGAGATTTTCAAAAAGTTGTAACGGCCGCCATTTTAAAGCTACACAATTCAGTAAAAACGTTTTTGATTGCCTTAAGTTCTTCTCTCAGACTCCGTGCTCAAATTTCCAAAATTTGATTTTGGAAAAGACGCTACCAGAAGACATGTCTAACTTCCGTTTTCGGTTTTGGATTTTTTTGGAAAGCTTAACTAGAACTACAATTTTTAATATACCTTTTTATTTAAAATTTCATCAAAACCGGTCCAGTACTTTCGCCTGTAGAGGCGTCACCCGTCCACACCCACACACCCACACCCACACACACCCACACCCGCACACACACACACACACACACACACATCCAAAGACAGACATTTTTAAAATCAACTTTTTTTGGGTTCCTTGAGTCCCAAAACGTATATTTCCATTAAAATCTACATTTCGAAAATTTTTATTTCATTTTCACTTCCCTGTACCGAAGGTATGTGAAGGTAAAAATATGTAAATATGCGGTACACATCCTAAATATGCGTTATGCGAAAAAACACTTCCTCAATCGCATTATTTCACTAAAATAATATAATCTTAAAAATCAGCATTTTATGTAACAGCAAAAAGAATATGTAAACTGCATATGAATCCGGACCATGCTCATATGTGAAAGGTCGCGTATTATTTTTTCAGAAAACGTTCGTTTTTACACTTTTTGTAATACAAATCACACGAAAAGGTATTCTTTTAAAAAGCTTAATTTAACGGTTATAGAAATAATACTATATTTGTGAAATGCCAAGTTGTCATGAAAGTCTGGGTAATAACAAAATCTTAGTATGATATGATTTGATAATAATTTACAGATGCTAAATCACAAGAAGTAATGTAAGATGTAAAACACGGGTACTGCCCTGCAGAACTCACTTGACAAACTATTTGCACATTTTGGGGGAACTGTGATTAAATTATTTCGAAAACCGTGGGAGTAAGCAATTTTTAACATCAGTGCCTTTTTTGTGTATTTGGTATGGAGAATAAGATTTTTACGACAAACATTTAAAAAGTGTAAAGATCGAAAGACGATAATATTTGGAAAAAAGAATATTATGTGGCCCACATGTGAGCCATTTTTATTCTACTTACAACAACAAAATAAATGAAACTAAAAGCTATTGCCTATATTATTGATAGAATAGCGACTGAAGTGTTATCTCTTCTAGACTATGTAACTCCGTAAGGGAAGCTGTTTCCGAACCCATGTTTACATGAACTTTTTGCTTATTTTGATGTAAACAACTTATCCCGCAAGTAGCACTCAACATTTTATTAACATCTTCATATTGGATTGTACACTAATTTCTCAGTTTTTGTTATTCATTTTCACGACACCAGACATAATTGTTGGTCCTATTTACTGGAGATTATCAACATCACTCTAGATAACTCCAACTTCCGCATAGTTAAATTCCATATCATGTTGCCATGTAGTGTAATTTCGCTTCCGGGAAAACAATTTGAACATAAAATGTAACAATTTCTTCTATGAAAATCATATAGCATCAATAAATATCAGAATGAAAGTGTTACTTACTGTATAGATATACCTTAAATTGTTTGTGTTCTTATACTGTCTAAGAGCATATGTGTAAGTGTTTATTTCACTAAATTATAGTGCATAAATGCATGGATATTACAACATTTTTAAGTGCTTAAAAAATCCGAACTGGCAATAAAAAACCTACATTAATTGAGAATATTTTATTAAAAAATTCATAAAGATTTATAAGCATACAAAGTTTTACAAAGTCCTCTGGTCAGTTTTTGAGCAACTCGTTTTTAAGTAAAGAGGGCAGGCGTTATTGGAGTATACGATCCATGCGAGAGATGAAAGCACCAAAGAGAAACACACTTTAAAACTAGTTTTTTCGATTTTCTATAGGTCCGAATTATGTATTCCCGTCAAAATCGATAATTTCCTGTTAAAAAGTAGAGAGCAAAAATAAGAATTGAGCAGCCAATAATAAGCAAACAAACCAAATTCAAAGGCCTTGGTACAATTATTACACATAGTAAATACTTACTCTCCCATGGGAAAATGTTTCTATAGTAATTGATATAAAATAGCATATTATACAACAAGGGACTGAAGTGCTTCATTTAATCTTGAGTGTGTTTTGGGGAGGGATTGAACGAAGCACCTCATTCCTGTGGTATATACGCTATTTTTTGCATTTTCGTATAATTTTAACTCAAAATAGTCGAAATTTTAAAATATGCTGTCAACGTGATAATCCAGCTTTTTAAAACGACAAAACGTAGTTTCTGATGGTGACAAAATATACTTGGTAACTTAGAAATTTAAAAATATTTAATCGCTTGTGACTTTTGAAAATATTTAATCTATCAGGCATTAAAAGTGACACTTTAGTTCTCGAAAAAAGGAATTAAATTAATACTTCTCTTCCGGAAGCGAAAAAAATTAATTTTGGATTACGGATAACTCGTAATATCACTTTAAAATATAAAGAAGCGTAATTATAACTTACCACTTACGCAATGGGGCTTGTCTTTGTGTAATACACATTAATGATCATTTACTTAATAGTTACCATCAGCAAAATCTACAAAATCTGTGTGTGCGTGCGTCCGTGCGTGTGCGTGCTCGCGCGATTGTGTTTGTGTGTATGTGTGTTTTTAGGTTTAATAATAACCGCAGGTTGATCCGCCAAAAAGAAGTAGGTTAAATAGGGATGCTTTACTTCAATATTGATGCACTTGAAAAATAACCTTAGAACCTCTTCCTACCACTTCCCAGTGCCTTCACCATAATTTTTACGTCATTTCAAAAATGTAGAAATTTCGGCTTCGAAATCGGTATGAACATGTTAAATGACAATATGAACAACTTCCTATGGAGTAAACACCTTTGGTTTTTAAGATACACTAACATTTAGATGGAGCTAGTTCTCCTTACATGTCGCCTAATGTTTTGTTATTTGGTCTTTGATATTTTTAATCTTAAACTGTTACTTTACGCGAAAAACAAAAAATCTATTATTGGCATTTTTAATGAGGAATTAAAAAGATTTCGACTTCTAAGTTCTAACTATAGTTTTATTCTTATAGACGTTCTGTGTCGAAGGTAGTGCTGCAACGAATCACGATCGCCCTCCATAGTTGGGCAAATGGGCATGTATATAGGCAAGTTTAGTGAAATCGACATAATCTTTTCCCACCCAGAATTCATGGTATCATTTACTACTACTTTTTTCAGAACAATCTTTATATTAAAAAGTTTGAAAATTTTGAAACAATTTCTACCTACTACCAAGCTTTTTATCTAGGACAGAAAAATATATAGATAACATCAGCTTAAGATTCTACTAATTTCAAATCAAGCTCAAATCTAATCTTTATCTTTTGTAATGCCAACCTACCTATTTACAATATGTTGCTAGAGTCTATCAAATTCGCTAATAAATTATATGCGGGTATTTGAATTTCATCTGCGGTTAAACAACATACCGAGTAGTTCATTTTTGCAGCATTTTGCTTCTATTACATATCTCATGAAAATGTGTAGAAGTCAGTTGCTTTTTTCGAGTTACGACTAACTTGCAGTAGGTGTTTAGAAGGACCATTTACATTTGTACTATATATGAAGATTATCTTAGAGCTTTTGGATTAGATATTGTCAGTTTATAAAGAAGCCTTTTGTTCATTGTTAAATTCCAAGGACTGATGTAGATAATCTACCAGCCTCTTAGTACAATGTCGAAAAAGAAACTTGGTCTAATATTCACATTTGCAAGCCCTTCAGTAGTTTTCTAATGTATCTGCTAAAATTTCCCTTTACCCGCTTTCGTGAAGTAATTAACTAAAACTTTAACTGTAGATAAGACTTAGATAAAAGGTTTATGGGTAATTTTCATGAACAGCGGAGCCAACTCTAGTGTAAATTTCGATATTTCAGAAACCAGCACCAGAACCTAACCTAATTTTCTATTGAAAAACTGAGCACCGTTTGAAAACGACCAAAATACAAGCTGCACATGAGAAACTAACATGACAGTGTTTAAAAAACAGACCCATCTGTTTCACAAATAATTAGATAACAAACATGGTGTGATATGTGTTATAGCTAATTGTCATCTTTCGAAAGATATTTTTTTATAAAGTAACACCTAATTTTTTTAACAAATGCATTTAGGATATTTTAAACATAATGCACGTTTTCGGGGTTACATTATAAACAGTATAACGGTTTTTAAGTCAAACTGTTAGTGTGACCTTAAACTAGTATTCTTTGTTTAGGTGCTAACTACCAAAAATGTTGGCAACTCTATTTTTTTTGTTTTCCTTTTAATCTCACACCCGACGCTCTTATTTTGTGGTTTTTCTTCATTCCACCAATAACACCATTTAGTGGTTAGATAGCTCGATGTTAGCACATTGCAGGCTATTTTACTTTACAGGCCTACTTATTGTAATTGTTTATTGGTTATAACTTATAAGTTATAAGTGCAGTTTATCAGTAAGGTACCTATATAAGTTATCTTTATGACTATACATTCTTGCAATACCTTGGCTTTACGCGAATTAGTACCTACATTAACAATATGTGAAATATGTTACTGTTAAATTAGATGTTCACTTTAACAAAGCATAGTCCTGATAACAATTAAATATTTAAATATCAACACAATCAAAGTCCTATGTGATATTCTTTCATCGACTTATATATGCATTTGAACTACACAAGAAAAAGAAATAAATTACACGGACTTTATAAACTTATTATTGTAGCATTTTTCAATTAAAGATATTTCACCTAGATTTAAGAACAATGGCATTCTGAGAGAATTTGGTAAACAATTTACTTTTACTCCGATAATTTTGTTGATAATATTGCAATGTTTTAATACCCCATTTTATTTTAAAATCAACAAACTTGTAAGCAAAATTGTTGTTTATGTATGAATAATTCGTTTTAATTTAATTTGATAAGTTAGTGATAGCAAAGCTATAAGAAACACTTGAGTATTGTGATTGTGGTGTTTATCTATGTACCAATATATACACAAAATAAACCTATCAAATCTTGTTTAAATAGCCTACAAACTCGTGAATAATCACAATTCTGATTCACCAACTCTTTGCTGCGTACATATCGAATATTGTTAGGTAAATACCATTATCTTCTGTCTGGAGACAAGTTAACGTGGAACTTAAAAGCAAATACTTCAGATGTTTGTATTATTATTTCCCATAGTCGTTGGATGCCATCAAAATTGTGTGTATGTATGCAGGTGTTTATATTATTTTGTTGTAATTCAGTGTCATTTAAACGGTAAATACGTTTGTACCTACAAATCTGAATTTAAATGTATAACTTAAAATGTTTTATAATAATAATAATATATAATAATCTAGAAATATTTTCATGAGTTGTTAAGAAAACATTGCCAATTTCGTTCAATACCATATTATACAAACCCTTTCTGCCGATTATTATATAAAATAATTTTATTCTTAAGTGTCATATTTACAAGTAAAATTCTAATTTTAATGATTTAGAAGTAAATTTCAATATATAATAACCAATAAGCACTTATTATACTTAACTAGGTATTGATAAAACTTTGATGAACAAGAACCTAGGTATTAATTTTATTTATCAACGTAAATCGTATGGGCAAGTGCCTATCTATTTAACTCTAAGATTTCCGAGTTCTTTATCCGAAAATTTAAATAATAGGATGGCTGACTACAGCTACGACGCAGAAGATTCATTAACTATTGAAAACGTTGATCTTACTATACATTTACGTGATTAACCATGTGTATATAAGTAACATTAACTTACCTGGGTCATAAGTCTATCAGCACCAGTACCTTCTTCGTCTTTGAAAATAATGTCCTGGTTATAGTTTGGCACTAAGTCCTTAAAACGTGTGTTATTCCGATCAATTCGGCCTTCCGTTAAACCACTAGCTGTAAGAGTGTTTTCAGAAACATTGGGCACGTGCTGTTTGAATACAAGCGGGGTAAGTTTACGAGGTCCTCTTCGTCGACCAGCTCCACGTCCTGGACCACAAGCCTGGACACCCAACACCAGGGCAAGAAGCAGCGCCTGGTGAGCACACCACCTCATCTCCTGCGCGAACTCATCCCGTACCACACACATGCATTTACACAAACGGTACTCGCCAAAGGTAAGTACTTACACTTGTCACAGGTAGCATACAAACTGATGGCCCCACTCTGTATTCCTGGCCATCTTTCTCTAAAGTCCATCGTACGCCCATTGGTTAGCGGGCGGAGCCCTGACAGGTGAAGGCAGATGTACCTGAGGCTTGCAAATCACCAAGACGTCTGACGTCACATCTTTCATCTAGGTCATCAGCTGGCATCTTGACCACTAATGCTCTTAAATTTTTGATTTTTTAGTACGCTACTTACCAAATTCAAGATCATTATTATTACAATATCGCCAGAAAAGTATTACATAACATTTTTTATCTAATTCACTAATTCAATTCTACCCGCCAATATAAAGGTAGGTACTCTTATTGGATTTCTGGCAAACATCCTTGGCAAAGAATTACTGGTGTCTTCTAATACAGAGGAGGCCTAAATGATAGAGTTTAGCTTGATTAAAAGAAAGATCATCCATGTTGGAAAATTTTGTTTCTTTATACATGATTGCTATTTACAACCTTTATACCTATATTTAAAAAAAAAAACAGAATGTAGCACTTTGCACGGATATTTTTATTCTTCAAACCTTTATAGCACTTTGAAGTTTTCAGAAATTTAAATTTTAAAACATCATGCTATTTCAATATTTGTAAATTCTTGCCAAGCTACTAAACTCCGATGTCATTATCAATTTTATTGCACTATATAAATAAATTATTGGCTTTCTAAGGGTATCTGCATATTAAGCAATGCTGGAATTTCGATGAAAAAATGTAGTTGAGTAAATGTTCGAGAAGGAAGAAAGTGAGATCCTCTAAATATGCTTACAGTAATACTTCTAAAGAAACAAGTTAGAAATTGCATTTTACAGTTTATCAGAAAACTGACATGCTAAGCGTAAGCGCATAGGCATTTAATAAATGTGTGGGAATAATAATAGGCTTTAATCATGTACATAATAGATAAATTATCAAAAAAAAAACATTTCTACCACGTCTATCATTCAACGCTTAGGATGTCGATCTGTCAACCGCTTTTGCGCAAATTGGAATTAATGTCTTTTTTCTAATATTAAAGTTTTCAAAAAATCGTAGCAGCCGCCAATGTGAAGCTAGAGAGTCAAGATCAAAATATAGTTTCGAGATGTGTTTTACTACAATTTACTTTTATTTTATTAATGAAATTCGGGTCCACTCTCAGAATCAGTGTTTTTCATAAAACGTTTTTGACTCAAAGATGATGTGAATAAACTTGTCTGCAATAAAACATTTGCTGACAATCAAGTAACTCTGTAGTAACTAATAACGCCAAACAAGTTACTATAGTTACCATAGAGTTACTTAATTGTAAACAACTGTTTTATGTTAGACAAGTTTAGATTCCATGGCCTTCCTCATTACACTTTGATTTCTTGCTTTCTTTGCAGACATTTTATTATGCAACCGTAAAAATAATTAGTTAGATGAAAAGCTCAGAAAATGCTTTAAAAGATTATGTGAAATATTTATGCCATGCAATTTTTAAAAATATCGATGGCGTCATCACGAAAAATTGGGGACACAAAAAATTTTCGATTTGAAAAATTGTAGAAAAAACTGCCCCATTCAATACTATACTATAAGGTTTGCTAGGAGTTAAATCACAAATAAAGTCGCCTAGGCCTTGGGCCTCTTTGTAGAACAGACTGTATATTATATTATTAAATGGAGGATACCGTTATTTGATATAAATTACAATTTCAATGCACTGCTTGTTTCACTGGAAATGATTCCAAATTTGTTATTTTTAAATAACACACCCTATATATTATGAAATGTTTGAAATTAGAATAAAATGCTAGATATGAAAGTGCGTTTTAAAACGTAATTTAATATATATATATATATATATATATATATATATATATATATATATATATAAAAAAAAAAAAAAAAAAAAAAAAAAAATTTAAGAAATTTGACATTTGTTTACATATAAACAGCTGATAGCCAACTTAATTCTAGAAAGTAGTTCAAATTAACAAAAAAACCCAAATATAGAAAGTTTGTCTTTTACACGAAAAATTCGCCTTAAATACAGAAAGTTTGTCTTATTGATAGAAACTTGTCCGTATCACCAAAATCTTGCCTTAAATACAAAAAGATTGTCTAACTGTATTTGCTACGACTTTTAAATACATTAAAAATATTATTAAGTGCAGAAAAAATGTTTTATGAAGAAATAAAGCATAAATATGGAGAATTGGCTCCATATTTATTGAAAACCATAAAAAATAATAAAATAAAAATTGGAAAACAAACAAACAGAAAGATCTTTCTCCTCAAATGCAGACAACATCAAATAATACCAAAATTCCTACAAATCAATATGACACATATCCAGCTGAAAAACAGACAACTGAAAACCATCGGTCAAAGAAACTATATAGCATTCTTGCAAAAAACGTTGAACCTGCTTATCAGTGATTGTATCAATGAAATCAAAAACCTTGAAAAAGTGCTGATATATTCCATTAATCAAGCAAAAGAAACAATACCTGAAAAAATAGTAGAACAATATATAAACCAGGAAAACCCAAAAATCACAGCCAACTTTGAAAGCACGAAGGCAAGACAAAGAAGAAAAATGGAAGTATTATTAAACAAAAACCAGGTTCAAATTCCAATTAATAAAGAGAAGGAAAAATGGATAAACAACCAAACAAACGAAACATTACCACCTCATGTACAAGAAGTTTTAAGCCTGGGCCCAAAATACGAAGTGCACTATGACAAAAAAAGAACAATTCCAATCAATGATATTATAGCAAGCGTAGAACAACATATAGATGAAAAAAGTAACGAAGAAAAAACTGACATTAGAACTAAATTATGTCAAGTACTAAAAAATCACATAACCAAACCTAGAAAAATAACAGCCGATCAAAAATGTCTCAATAAAAAAATCAAAGAAACGGAAATGTTCTTAAAACAACACAGAGATATTTTAGTACTAAACGCAGATAAATCTAATCAAACAGTACTTATGTACAAAAAAGATTATGAAAACAAAATGCAAACACTCTTAGCCGATAGTAATACCTACAAAGAAATAAAAAAAGACCCTACAGCTATAAAACAAACAAGAAACAACCAAATCATAAGCAAATGGAAAGAAGAACTAATCATAGACTTAAAAACTGCCAGCAAATTAAAAATCCACAACTCACTACCGCCTAGAATCTATGGACTACCTAAGATTCATAAAAAAGATATTCCTTTGCGTCCAATTGTGAGCTGTATCCAATCACCTCTCTACGCATTAGAAAAATACCTAGCAAACATTTTAAAAAACGTGGTAGGCAAAACAACAAGCCATGTAAAAGATTCCTGGGATTTTGTTGAATACATAAAACATTGTTCCATACCAGACAATTATTCTATTATATCTCTAGATGTAATCTCCCTGTACACTAACATTCCCACCAAATTAGCAGTATCTATAATCATGAAAAAATGGGAGGAAATAAAAAACTTTACAATCCTACCAAAAAAAGATTTTCTTGAAGCAATCAACTTATGTCTGACTTCGTCATATTTTGCTCATAACGAAAAATTCTATGAACAAACCCATGGTTTACCTATGGGAGCTCCTTTGTCTGCTTGTGTAGCTAATATCGTCTTAGAAGATTTGGAAGAAAACAAACTAAAAGAATGTGATTTTGAAGTGCCAATATATAAAAGGTATGTAGATGACGTAATAGCAGTGGTACCCAACAACAAATGCGAATCTATTTTAAATATTTTTAATTCCTATCACGACCGAATTCAATTTACCATAGAGAAAGAAAAGAATGATCAAATAGACTTTCTAGATATTAAACTAATTCACAATAAAAACAACATTGATTATGAATGGACTACAAAAAAAACCTGGAGTGAAAGGTATCTGAATTACAACGCTGAGTTACCACTTAAATATAAAAAAAGCGTAATTACTGGACTGGCAGATAGAGCTATAAAACTGTCGCAACCAAAAAGACGAAAAAAACAACTTGATAAAATAAAAAACACTTTGAAGATAAACAACTATCCAAATCATCTAGTAGAATCCATAATAAAACAAAGTACTCACAAAGCATACCATAATAAGGATACCCAAAATAAAGAACTTAGCAATAAAATGTTAAAAGTACCAATGCCATACATCGCGGGATTAACAGAAAAAATTAATCACATACTTAACCCTTTCAAACTACAAACCGCAGGAAAAAATCACAACAATTTGAAGTATCTATATTCTAACACTAAATGTAAAATTAAAAAGGGTAAACAAACACATTCGATTTATTCTATACCATGCAAAAATTGCGAAGC
This sequence comes from Ctenicera cuprea, assembly GCA_958336395.1. Classification (NCBI taxonomy): domain Eukaryota; kingdom Metazoa; phylum Arthropoda; class Insecta; order Coleoptera; family Elateridae; genus Ctenicera; species Ctenicera cuprea. Next base: position 76,700 of record CATVIB010000274.1, read on the forward strand.
AAAATATATCGGACAATCAAAACAATATATTGAGAACAGAATAAAATCGCATAAGAATAGCCTGGCTGGTAAAAATACAGAAAAAACTGCATTAAAAGGACACGCAGAAGAAAAGAAACATCAATTTGACTTCGATAAGGTAGAGATATTGGAAAAAGAAAATAATGAAAAGCGGAGGTTGATTAAAGAAATGATCCACATCAAAAAGGAGAAAAATGCAATTAACAACAGACAAGACATTCAAAACTTAAGCAAACTGTACAACTGTATTTTAAAATAAATGTAGCTAACTTCATAAATGTATTGACTTGACACAAATATGTCCGTTGTGTTCTATGTAATTTGTAAATGTATTCATACAATGTTCGGTTAGCAATTTTAACGTTAATTTAATAGAAGGTAATTAAGATTATTTGTACACTAAGATATTATTTTGAAAATAATTACAGGGTCTGAAGAAGAAGCAAAAAATGCTTTGAAACGTTACCAATTATACTTTAAGAAAGTTTAACAGTGTATTATTTCCCAAAGCCCACTAAAACCAAATATTTATTAAAGAAGAAAGGGAAAACAAAAATATTCATCAATATATATATATATATATATATATATATATATATATATATATATATATATATATATATATATATATATATATATATATATATATATATATTGCTGTGAAATAAGAATTTTGAAAAATTCTTTTTATAATTTAAAAAAAATTCCAAACATTTGAAAAAAAAATAAATTTTGTAAACTTTGAATTATTATTTATTTTGGACCCACTTTTGCTAGCTCAGTAATACAATTAATATAATCAAATGCTGTGTGTTTTAATTTAGTTTTAAGCATTTCTATAAAAAAATAAATTTCAAATAAATTTATAAGCATGGAACTTATTTTCCAAAGCATGAGACCCTTACTAAATTCATAATATTTAAATACTTGATTGAAATAAATTCATTATTTATTTTAAATAATCTCAGGGATAAATTTAATTTCTTGCACATGACGCAGCTTCACTATTTTCGAAAGGGTTATTTGAAACATGGACATGAAAGTTTCCAGAATACCACCTACTAAATTTATACATAAACACCTCACCATAAATTAAAATTGAAAACAATTTTATACATCTTAAAATAAATAAAACAAAGTTCTTTATTCAATGAGATCTAAAATTATTAACTTAGCTTTTGACGACATTCTTCTCTGGAGCTCGGGATAGTTGATGTCTGCATTTTTTTAACATCCAAATCTAATGCGCATTTCTCTGGAGTATTTTGGACCCAACCAACTGTTGTAACTTGTGTTCATTTCTCGTGTGCATTCCAACCAACGACGACACGTGCTGTTTTTAAAATTGTATTTTCTATTTAAAACACTGGTAAGTTCATATTCTTCTTTCCTTAATATTTTTTTTTTATTGATATATTATTTATAATCACTGTTTGTTGTTTCAAAATTAGTTTTTCTTTATTTTCTGTTAAATTTTAATATTTGGAATATTTTGTTTAATTTTATAATAATTAATTATTTTCACTTTTAATCACTAATTAAATAAACTTTTTTTTATCTTTTAGCGTAGATATAAAACCACGAAGAATATCATCTGATTCGGAGAGACGCTGATTCTAAATTTATACTGACGCCACAAATATTTCTCAGGTAATGACGCTTCCAATTCACCTTATTTCAAATCGCTGATAACTTTTTAATTATACGGTAAATCTTACTTCTTTTTCTTTAAATAATAAAACACATTATTATAATCAATTTGGTATACTTTTAATAATTTTAATTAACCATTTTAACACTAATTATGTACATTTATCGAGAGCAATTAAAAACTCAACCCACGCCAATAAAATTCTTACCGGAAGCTCCTTGAAAAATCTGTCTGATAGCCTCGTACCCTCAGACAAATTTTACAAATTATACAATTATAACCCTTAAGTATACTTTACATAACAATAAACCGGAAACAAATATAATTCCCATTGTTTTACAAATTTTAATCTCGACACCAGCGACCATATTTCTCAATAATTTCCAAATTTCACCCCTAATCACCTGTTACATAAATGTCATATTCCAAATCAACGGTAATATATCAAAATCAAATATGATAAAAACTGGCAATCCCCAGCACTATCTATTCCATACCAATGTGTAATTACACGGTAATCTCACTCATGAAAATTTTCCACTTATATTATAATTAAATACAATTTTTCATTTTAAATGACACCCAATATAATCTAATGACTTTATCATTAGATTTTACAATTTGTAATTATACAATAAACACATTTTTACATATAAGCCCACCTCAATAATTTCTATGAACTCCTTGATTTTATCTAAATTAGGTCACTGACTTCTACCCCATATAAGTATTAAATAAAATAAAAACTGTCTGGCTAAATTATCACCTTGACCTATTTATGCAACAATTACATTTATATTTAAAAATTAATATTATAATGTTTTTCAAAATCAATACATTTCTAATAGAATTCTTAACTCCTATTTAACATAACGACACTCTTTTAACACAAATAACATCTTAAATAAGGATTTCTTTTTTTAAGATTATACACAGTTCGACTCATATTTTTACATAAACGATTTTTATTGGCAAATAACTTACTTCAAGTTAAATTATGCATAGTTTACGTCAATATTAAATTACCTTAGCATATTTTATATATGCTATACTTTTTCATAATCAAGTTTTACTAATATAAACAATTCTATTCTAGGAATAGTATCCTGGAAAAATTTCAATGCCACTTCACATGCATTTAATTATTAAAGAAATACAAGAAATCAAGATTACCACTGCATTACCGTCGCTATAATTAAACTTCAATGAATTACAAGACCACGAAGAAAATCTCATACCTCAACAAAATCTCATACTTTTATAGTAATAAAAAAAATTAGTAATAATTTTTAATTTTTAATTTTAAAAATAAATTTTTGAATTAGAACACACAGCATAAATCCCCCTTTAATTTTTCAAAATTTGAAAACCCCTAATAATAATAATAATTGCAAATTTTGCAAAAATTAACTAAAAAAAATCACTCTCCCCCTTCTAACAATTTCATTCAAAATTAATATTTTATCTGCTAATCCTGGAGTAAATTTCCGATAATAATTTAAAATCCCCAAAAATCCTCTTAGCATTCTTAAATAAAATAAAAAAATTTCCCCCTCTAACTCCTATCCTGCCTTTATCTAAAAATTCTTTCATTTTCACCCTCTTTTTAAATTTAAATTGCGCAGGGTCTTTTATGTAATTTATAAATTTCATCTTGACCTTCTTTTTATTTTCTAAGGCCTTCGCATTAATTTTATTATTTGAAATTTTCATTTTCACCTTCTTTTTATTTTCAAAGGTTTCCGAATATTTTCCATATTTTATTAATTTCATTTTAACTTTCTTCTTGTTTTTATTACTTTCCGGATATTTTTCATAATATAACGATTTCATTTTTACTTTCTTCTTACATTTTAAACTTCCTGGATCCTTTTTATTATTTAAAATTTTTAATTTAATTTTTGGTTTATGTTTAAAATGTTCTGGCCACTTTTTATTATTTAACCATTTTAATTTAACTTTTGCTTTATTTTTAAAAATCCTTGGGTACATTTTATCATTTAATGATTTTAATTTAAATTTAGTCTTATGTTTAAAATTCTTCATCTTCTTTATTTTAGTTAAAATTTTCATTTTAAATTTCGTGTTATTTTTAACATTCTTCAAGTAATTTACATTATTTAATATTTTCATTTTGGTCTTCTTTTTATTTATCCTTGATTCCAAAAACTTTGTATTATTTAAATATTTCATTTTAGTAATTATTTTATTTATCACTGACATCGGATAATTTTTATAATTTGTAAATTTTAATTTTACTTTTGGCTGATTTTCCAATAACATTAAATAAATTTCGTATTTTGAAATTTTTGTTTTAATTTTCTGACTTTTAAAATAAATTTGATTTTTCTTTCCACTTTCGATCAACAAATAAATTTTATTTTCTGAAAGTTCTTCCTTTCTCTTTATTTTATTTTCGATTTGATCTTTATTTTCACTTATTTCAAGCTCTTTACCATTATTTAGGTCATTAACAATATTACTATTTTTTAATTTACTTTGATTCAATTCTGCTTTATTTATTTCATCACCATTTGTATTCTTTATTTCATATTTACTTTCAGTTAAATTTATTTCATTTTTATTTAATGATTTTTCTAAATCAGGTTCTTTCGGGAAATCTTGATGTTGTTTACAAAATTCTGTTGTATCCCCCTCTGGATAAATTAATATTTTACTCTCCTTTTCTCCTTCATTAATATTTGAGGATAATTCTTGATACTCATTAACATTTAAATTTGATTGATTTATTATGACTTCTGGTAATAATTCTTCTCTTATTTCATTAATTTTAAAATTATCATTCTGTTCTTTATTTAAAAATGGAAATCTGTTGTTCTTATAAATTAGACAATCTTCTTCTATAATCATTTTATGATATTCAAAAAAATCGCTTCCAAGCACCATGTCGACCGTCATGTCCGGAACAATTAATAGTTTCGCAGATACTTTAACTTCATTGATATTCAAATCACAATCCAATCTTTCCTCAATACGACCAAACTTTATTTTATTTTCATCTATTAGATTAAACCCCCCAAATATTACAATATTATTCTCCAATAATTCATAATTATTAACGACGACGTCTTCACTTATAAGTGATAAATCAACCCCCATATCTATAATTGTTATAAATTCAATATCATTCAATCTAAGTCGTATTGATGGTAAATTCATTAAATCATTCTTTTCTGTATTATTCCATTTTTTTTCTGCTTCTACATTTAATTCTTTATTTGTTTCTTTATTTAACTCCACATGACCTGTCTCCATTTCTTGTACTAATTTCTCCTTCGTATCCTCCACTTTTCCATAATTGTTGTCTAATTTTTCTTCTAATTTATTCACATCTTCATTATTTTTATTTGTATCCTTCAATTCCTCACTTTTCTCCTCAATTTTCTTATTAGTATTTTCATTACTCTCCTTCCCCCAATCTTTTATCTCCTTCTTCCATTCATCTAATTTTTTATTAGTGTTCTCACTACTCTCCTCAATTTTTTTTTTCATATCAATCATCATATTCATCATCATCGTCATCATTTCAATTTTTTCCCTCTTCTTGTCTGAATCCATTTTTTATTTTCTACTTTTATTCCTCTTTTCTTTTAATTATTCATAAATATTTTATACACTCAATTATTATTTATTTAAACATCAACTTTAATTAAACAACTTTTTAACCCTTCCATTATACATAAATAACCCAATCGAGCTCCCACGTTGATTCGGCGACAAAAAGATGGCCCTAATTTAAGAACCAAAAAAAAATTACAGCACGTTCCAGGCGTTAAAAAGAACGCCCCACGTTGCCAGGCGCCAAAAAGATGCTGTGTTTATGAATTATTAAATTCATAAACAATTTTAATTTTAAATTAATATTAAATAGCCCCACGTTGGGATCGTCAAAAAGATGCTGTGAAATAAGAATTTTGAAAAATTCTTTTTATAATTTAAAAAAAATTCCAAACATTTGAAAAAAAAATAAATTTTGTAAACTTTGAATTATTATTTATTTTGGACCCACTTTTGCTAGCTCAGTAATACAATTAATATAATCAAATGCTGTGTGTTTTAATTTAGTTTTAAGCATTTCTATAAAAAAATAAATTTCAAATAAATTTATAAGCATGGAACTTATTTTCCAAAGCATGAGACCCTTACTAAATTCATAATATTTAAATACTTGATTGAAATAAATTCATTATTTATTTTAAATAATCTCAGGGATAAATTTAATTTCTTGCACATGACGCAGCTTCACTATTTTCGAAAGGGTTATTTGAAACATGGACATGAAAGTTTCCAGAATACCACCTACTAAATTTATACATAAACACCTCACCATAAATTAAAATTGAAAACAATTTTATACATCTTAAAATAAATAAAACAAAGTTCTTTATTCAATGAGATCTAAAATTATTAACTTAGCTTTTGACGACATTCTTCTCTGGAGCTCGGGATAGTTGATGTCTGCATTTTTTTAACATCCAAATCTAATGCGCATTTCTCTGGAGTATTTTGGACCCAACCAACTGTTGTAACTTGTGTTCATTTCTCGTGTGCATTCCAACCAACGACGACACGTGCTGTTTTTAAAATTGTATTTTCTATTTAAAACACTGGTAAGTTCATATTCTTCTTTCCTTAATATTTTTTTTTTATTGATATATTATTTATAATCACTGTTTGTTGTTTCAAAATTAGTTTTTCTTTATTTTCTGTTAAATTTTAATATTTGGAATATTTTGTTTAATTTTATAATAATTAATTATTTTCACTTTTAATCACTAATTAAATAAACTTTTTTTTATCTTTTAGCGTAGATATAAAACCACGAAGAATATCATCTGATTCGGAGAGACGCTGATTCTAAATTTATACTGACGCCACAAATATTTCTCAGGTAATGACGCTTCCAATTCACCTTATTTCAAATCGCTGATAACTTTTTAATTATACGGTAAATCTTACTTCTTTTTCTTTAAATAATAAAACACATTATTATAATCAATTTGGTATACTTTTAATAATTTTAATTAACCATTTTAACACTAATTATGTACATTTATCGAGAGCAATTAAAAACTCAACCCACGCCAATAAAATTCTTACCGGAAGCTCCTTGAAAAATCTGTCTGATAGCCTCGTACCCTCAGACAAATTTTACAAATTATACAATTATAACCCTTAAGTATACTTTACATAACAATAAACCGGAAACAAATATAATTCCCATTGTTTTACAAATTTTAATCTCGACACCAGCGACCATATTTCTCAATAATTTCCAAATTTCACCCCTAATCACCTGTTACATAAATGTCATATTCCAAATCAACGGTAATATATCAAAATCAAATATGATAAAAACTGGCAATCCCCAGCACTATCTATTCCATACCAATGTGTAATTACACGGTAATCTCACTCATGAAAATTTTCCACTTATATTATAATTAAATGCAATTTTTCATTTTAAATGACACCCAATATAATCTAATGACTTTATCATTAGATTTTACAATTTGTAATTATACAATAAACACATTTTTACATATAAGCCCACCTCAATAATTTCTATGAACTCCTTGATTTTATCTAAATTAGGTCACTGACTTCTACCCCATATAAGTATTAAATAAAATAAAAACTGTCTGGCTAAATTATCACCTTGACCTATTTATGCAACAATTACATTTATATTTAAAAATTAATATTATAATGTTTTTCAAAATCAATACATTTCTAATAGAATTCTTAACTCCTATTTAACATAACGACACTCTTTTAACACAAATAACATCTTAAATAAGGATTTCTTTTTTTAAGATTATACACAGTTCGACTCATATTTTTACATAAACGATTTTTATTGGCAAATAACTTACTTCAAGTTAAATTATGCATAGTTTACGTCAATATTAAATTACCTTAGCATATTTTATATATGCTATACTTTTTCATAATCAAGTTTTACTAATATAAACAATTCTATTCTAGGAATAGTATCCTGGAAAAATTTCAATGCCACTTCACATGCATTTAATTATTAAAGAAATACAAGAAATCAAGATTACCACTGCATTACCGTCGCTATAATTAAACTTCAATGAATTACAAGACCACGAAGAAAATCTCATACCTCAACAAAATCTCATACTTTTATAGTAATAAAAAAAATTAGTAATAATTTTTAATTTTTAATTTTAAAAATAAATTTTTGAATTAGAACACACAGCAATATATATATATATATATATATATATATATATATATATATATATATATATATATATATATATATATATATATATATATATATATATATATATATATATATATATATATATATATATATATATATATATATATATATATATATATATATATATATATATATATATATATATATATATATATATATATATATATATATATATATATATATATATATTGCTGTGTGTTCTAATTCAAAAATTTATTTATAAACTGAAAATTAAAAATTATTACTAATTTTTTTTTATTACTTAAAAAAGTATGAGATTTTGTTAAAGTATGAGATATTCTTCGTGGTCTTGTAATTCATTGAAGTTTATTTATATCGACGGTAATGCAGTGGTAATCTTGATTTCTTGTATTTCTTTTTGGTTAAATGCATTTGAAGTAGCATTGAGATTTTCCAGGATACTATTCCTAGAATAGAATTATTTATATTAGTAAAACTTGACTAAAAAAAAATTATAGCATATATAAAACATGCTAAGGCAATTTAATATTGACGCAAACTATAAATAATTTAACTTGAATTAATTTATTTATCAATAATAAAATCGTTTGTGTAAAAATATGAGTCGAACTGTGTATAATATTAAAGGGTAATCCTTATTTGAGATGTTATTGGTTGAAAAGTGTGTTTTTAAAATGAATAAGTGAATTAAAATAAAAAAAAAAAATTTTATTTTTAGAAAATTATTTTGACGCACCGTGTATAATTTTAATTTAGAATTAATTTAATTAAGGTGTTTATTGAGTTAATTTAATTTAGTTTTATTAGATAACCTAATTGTTTATTTATATTTAAAACAAACCGTATACATTACTTTTGAGTATGTCGGTATATAAAATATTGTAATGTAAATAGTTTTCTGTATTTTAGGTCAAGGTTGTAAGAATTTGCCAGACGGTTTTTGTATAAACTATAGTCACAGATAAAAGTGATAAGAAGTCAATGACCTCATATAAATTACTTGTAAACCTAGGGTTTATGTTAATTAAGGAATGTAGCTATGGTTTTAAATTAATGAATAATTAATTGATAATTATTAATGCTAATAAGCTGGTATTGTTTAATTTATGTGCTTTTATAAATATGAAAAAAATATGTTAATTTTAAAATTTTAAGAAAAATTTTCTTCATTGAATGTACCTGTCATACGTTGATTTATGTTTGAATCGCGTATTTAAAATAGTTGTATTCCAGTTAATCTGGGATAATGACATTTATGTAATAAGTTGAATAAGGGTGAAATTTAGATTAGATTGTAAGGTTTCGTAGCTATCTTGTAAAAACAATAGAATTTTAATTGTTTCCGGTGTTATCGTTATGTAAAGGATACTTAAGGGTGATATTTGTATAATTTGATATATTTGGAAATTTAGTCTGGGGGTTCGAGATTAAATTTTTCAAGAGAGCTTCCGGTAAGAATTTGCATAGCGTGGGTGCGTTAATGTTTAGCTCCCAAATTTTTGATAATGTAACTAGAAATTTTAATGTGAACAAAATAAATTGTTGTTATAAGTGACAGTAATAAGGTGTTTTATTATTTAAAGAAAGTTGAGAAAAATCCGTTGAAGAATATAAAAGTTATTGGAAGATTAAAAAGTAAAATTGTGAAGCGTCCTTTCTTTATTGTAAAAATATTAATTTGTGCAAGTATTAAATATTCCAATGGGAAACTAAATTAAAATCTAACTATAATAACCAGTGATCCAAGTAATTAAAGAACAATTTGAAAGTTTCTTCGACAAATAAATTCAATAAATTATAAATTGATAAAAAATGGCGTACCTGAGCACCATCTTATGATAAAAAATAGTTCTGCGAATTTCCGGTTTTTGAGGTGGAGAAATACATCTTGTTGTCAATCGTGCAGATTTGTATTTGACAGATAATATGGAATTAATCTTCTTCGTGTGATATAATAATAAATCTGTAATAATAAAAGTTGAACAGTTATAATTAAAAATAAAAATGCTAAAAATAAATGAAAAATTAAAGTAATTATAAATTGAAAAATATAATTTCTAATAAAAAAAGGGAATTACATACCTGAGAAAAACTGTTATTGAAGATTTTGCTGGAGAACTCATGGTTTAGTATTATCGGACAGGCAGCGTTAGGACAGCACACATCATACCGTGCACAAGCACATCACAGACAGGAAAGAAAAATTGGTTGTATGAGTTAGCTACCATTCAAATACGTGGAAGCGCACGCATCAAAGATTCCGAACTTCAAAGATGAACATTGTAAAAAGATAAGTAATAATTTTCGTGGTGTTTCAATAAAAAAATTTGTTTTATTTATTATAAATGTACAGAGATGTTTTAAATATTATTTTATGGTGATGTATTTGCGTGTAAATGTAGTAGGTGGTATTCTGGAAATCTGCAATTCATTTTTTTTAAATAACCCATCGACAATAGTGAAGCTACATGATGTTCAAGAATTTAAAATTATCCCTGAGATTAAGTACAAGATGAATTTATGTCAATCAATTATTTACATGTCAAAATTTTAATAAGAGTCTCTTGTTTTAAAATAAAATTCCCATGCTTATAAATTTATTTGAAATTTATTTTTTTATGAAAATGCTTAAAACTAAATGAAAACACACAGCATTTAATTATATTAATTTTATTACTGAGCTAGCAAATGTGGGTCAAAAATAAATAATAATTCAAAGTTTACAAAATTTATGATTTTTCAAATGTTTGGAATTTTTAAAAAAAAATTAAAAAAAGAATTTTTCAAAATTCTTATTTCACAGCATAATTTATGACGATTCCAACGTGGGGCTATTTAATTTTATTTAAGAATTTAATTTTTAATAAGAATTTTAAATATTCATATTACATAGCATAATTTATGGCTCATCAACGTGGGGCTATTTATATTTATTTTTCTATTAAAAATTTTAAATTAATTAATTATCTTAAAATTATGAAAATGTCTGGATATTTTCAAATACCCAGATACACAGCATAATTTATGATCGTACCAACGTGGGGCTTTTTAGCAATTAATTTTATTCAAAAATTTAAAAGTAGTATGAATTTCCATAATTCATATTACACAGCATAATTTATGTCGCCAGGCAACGTGGGGCTCGATTGGGTTATTTATGTATAATTAAAGGGTAATATTTTTTTATAAATAAAGTTGAGGATTATTTGAATAATTTTTGGGGTTATGAAATAATTTATGTGGGGTAAATGAAAACATTCTGGGACAACAGCGATTTAAGTAATAAAAAAAGGAGAAGAGTTCCAAGTAGTTAAAAAGAAAAAGAGGAGTAGGAGTAAGAAATCTAAAATGGAACCAGAAAAGAAAATAGAAGAAGAACAAGATGTTGAGAAGGAAGAAGAAGAAGGTGCTGCAAGCACAAGTAAGAGTAGTAAGGAGGGAGAAAGTTCAAAATTAGAATACATGATAATGAATATGATGAAGGAGATGAGAGAGAATAGTGAAAAAACTAATAAAAAAATTGAGGAGAGTAGGGAAGAAATGAAGAGGGAAATAAAAGAGAGTAGGGAAGAAATAAAGAAAATAGAAGTAAATTACAGTAATCATGGAAATGTGGAAGAAATAACTAAAGAATTAGAACAACGAGTTGAGACAGATCATGTGGAGATAAATAAAGAAATAAATAAAGAATTAGTACAAGAAGTGGAGACAGGTCATGAAGAGATAAATAAAGAATTAAATAAAGAATTAAATGTTGAAGCAGAAAAAAAATGGAATAATACAGAAAAGAATGATTTAATTAATTTACCATCAATACGACTTAGATTGAATAATATTGAATTTGTTACTATTATAGATATGGGGGTTGATTTATCACTTATAAGTGAAGACGTCGTCGTTAATAATTATGAATTATTGGAGAATAATATTGTAATATTTGGGGGGTTTAATCTAATAGATGAAAATAAAATGAAGTTTGGTCGTATTGAGGAAAGATTGGATTGTGATTTGAATATCAATGAAGTTAAAGTATCTGCGAAACTATTAATTGTTCCGGACATGATTGTCGACATGGTGCTTGGAAGCGATTTTTTGGAATATCATAATATGATTATTGAAGAGGATTGTCTAATTTATAAAAACATCAAATTTCCATTTTTAAACAAAGAACAGAGTAATAATTGTAAAATTAATGAAATGAAGGAAGAATTACCCGAAATCAATGAAGTGTGTTTAAATTTTAAAAAGTGTACAGAATCATCCTCAAAGATTAATAAAGAAGAAAAGGAGTGTGAAACCCTAATTTATCCAGAGGGGGATAAAACAGAAGTTCATATACAACAGAAAAATTTCCCGAAAGAAGAACCAGACTTGGAAGAAGCATTAAATGAAAATGAAATTAAATTAACTGAAAGTAAATATGAAATAAAGAATACAAATGGTGATGAAATAAATAAAGCAGAATTGAATAAATATGAAATAAAAAATAGTAATATTGTTAATGACATGAACAAGTATAAAGAGCTTGAAATAAGTAAAGATAAAGATCAAATAGAGAATAACGTAAAGGAAAAGGAAGAATTTTCAGAAAATAAAATTTATTCGTGGATAGAGAATAAAGAGGAAACCAAAATAAAATCTTCAAAATATAAAAATAATCAAATTTCTTTTAAAAATAGGAAAGTGAAAATAAAATATTCAAAATACAAAATGTATTTAATATTATTTGAAAATCAGCCAAAAGTAAAATTAAAATCTACAAATTATAAAAATTATCCGATATCAGTAATAAATAAAATAATTACTAAAATGAAAATTTTAAATAATATAAAGTACTTGAAGAGTATTAAAAATAATACGAAATTTAAAATGAAATTTTTAATGAATACAAAGTATTTGGAGAATTTTAAACATAAGACTAAATTTAAATTAAAATTAAAAAATGATAAAATATATCCAGAGAATTTTGAAAATAAAACAAAAGTTAAAATAAAATGGTTAAATAATAAAAAGCGTCCAAACAAATTTAAACATAAAGCGAAAATTAAATTAAAATATTTAAATAATAAGAAGGATCCTGGGAAATTAAAATACAAGAAGAAAGTTAAAATGAAATTAATAAACAATGGAAAGTATCCGGATACCTGCAGAAACAAAAAGAAGGTGAAAATGAAAATTTCAAATAATAAAATTAATGCGAAGGCCTTGGAAAATAAATTATCCCTGAGATTAAGTACAAGATGAATTTATGTCAATCAATTATTTACATGTCAAAATTTTAATAAGAGTCTCTTGTTTTAAAATAAAATTCCCATGCTTATAAATTTATTTGAAATTTATTTTTTTATGAAAATGCTTAAAACTAAATTAAAACACACAGCATTTAATTATATTAATTTTATTACTGAGCTAGCAAATGTGGGTCAAAAATAAATAATAATTCAAAGTTTACAAAATTTATGATTTTTCAAATGTTTGGAATTTTTAAAAAAAATTAAAAAAAAGAATTTTTTCAAAATTCTTATTTCACAGCATAATTTATAACGCTAACCAACGTGGGGCTTTTCAAATTTTATAAAAGGAATTATGAATTTTTATAATTCATATTCCACAGCATAATTTATGGCGCCCAACGTGGGGCTATTTAATTTTGAAGTTTATTTATATCGACGGTAATGCAGTGGTAATCTTGATTTCTTGTATTTCTTTTTGGTTAAATGCATTTGAAGTAGCATTGAGATTTTCCAGGATACTATTCCTAGAATAGAATTATTTATATTAGTAAAACTTGACTAAAAAAAAATTATAGCATATATAAAACATGCTAAGGCAATTTAATATTGACGCAAACTATAAATAATTTAACTTGAATTAATTTATTTATCAATAATAAAATCGTTTGTGTAAAAATATGAGTCGAACTGTGTATAATATTAAAGGGTAATCCTTATTTGAGATGTTATTGGTTGAAAAGTGTGTTTTTAAAATGAATAAGTGAATTAAAATAAAAAAAAAAAATTTTATTTTTAGAAAATTATTTTGACGCACCGTGTATAATTTTAATTTAGAATTAATTTAATTAAGGTGTTTATTGAGTTAATTTAATTTAGTTTTATTAGATAACCTAATTGTTTATTTATATTTAAAACAAACCGTATACATTACTTTTGAGTATGTCGGTATATAAAATATTGTAATGTAAATAGTTTTCTGTATTTTAGGTCAAGGTTGTAAGAATTTGCCAGACGGTTTTTGTATAAACTATAGTCACAGATAAAAGTGATAAGAAGTCAATGACCTCATATAAATTACTTGTAAACCTAGGGTTTATGTTAATTAAGGAATGTAGCTATGGTTTTAAATTAATGAATAATTAATTGATAATTATTAATGCTAATAAGCTGGTATTGTTTAATTTATGTGCTTTTATAAATATGAAAAAAATATGTTAATTTTAAAATTTTAAGAAAAATTTTCTTCATTGAATGTACCTGTCATACGTTGATTTATGTTTGAATCGCGTATTTAAAATAGTTGTATTCCAGTTAATCTGGGATAATGACATTTATGTAATAAGTTGAATAAGGGTGAAATTTAGATTAGATTGTAAGGTTTCGTAGCTATCTTGTAAAAACAATAGAATTTTAATTGTTTCCGGTGTTATCGTTATGTAAAGGATACTTAAGGGTGATATTTGTATAATTTGATATATTTGGAAATTTAGTCTGGGGGTTCGAGATTAAATTTTTCAAGAGAGCTTCCGGTAAGAATTTGCATAGCGTGGGTGCGTTAATGTTTAGCTCCCAAATTTTTGATAATGTAACTAGAAATTTTAATGTGAACAAAATAAATTGTTGTTATAAGTGACAGTAATAAGGTGTTTTATTATTTAAAGAAAGTTGAGAAAAATCCGTTGAAGAATATAAAAGTTATTGGAAGATTAAAAAGTAAAATTGTGAAGCGTCCTTTCTTTATTGTAAAAATATTAATTTGTGCAAGTATTAAATATTCCAATGGGAAACTAAATTAAAATCTAACTATAATAACCAGTGATCCAAGTAATTAAAGAACAATTTGAAAGTTTCTTCGACAAATAAATTCAATAAATTATAAATTGATAAAAAATGGCGTACCTGAGCACCATCTTATGATAAAAAATAGTTCTGCGAATTTCCGGTTTTTGAGGTGGAGAAATACATCTTGTTGTCAATCGTGCAGATTTGTATTTGACAGATAATATGGAATTAATCTTCTTCGTGTGATATAATAATAAATCTGTAATAATAAAAGTTGAACAGTTATAATTAAAAATAAAAATGCTAAAAATAAATGAAAAATTAAAGTAATTATAAATTGAAAAATATAATTTCTAATAAAAAAAGGGAATTACATACCTGAGAAAAACTGTTATTGAAGATTTTGCTGGAGAACTCATGGTTTAGTATTATCGGACAGGCAGCGTTAGGACAGCACACATCATACCGTGCACAAGCACATCACAGACAGGAAAGAAAAATTGGTTGTATGAGTTAGCTACCATTCAAATACGTGGAAGCGCACGCATCAAAGATTCCGAACTTCAAAGATGAACATTGTAAAAAGATAAGTAATAATTTTCGTGGTGTTTCAATAAAAAAATTTGTTTTATTTATTATAAATGTACAGAGATGTTTTAAATATTATTTTATGGTGATGTATTTGCGTGTAAATGTAGTAGGTGGTATTCTGGAAATCTGCAATTCATTTTTTTTAAATAACCCATCGACAATAGTGAAGCTACATGATGTTCAAGAATTTAAAATTATCCCTGAGATTAAGTACAAGATGAATTTATGTCAATCAATTATTTACATGTCAAAATTTTAATAAGAGTCTCTTGTTTTAAAATAAAATTCCCATGCTTATAAATTTATTTGAAATTTATTTTTTTATGAAAATGCTTAAAACTAAATGAAAACACACAGCATTTAATTATATTAATTTTATTACTGAGCTAGCAAATGTGGGTCAAAAATAAATAATAATTCAAAGTTTACAAAATTTATGATTTTTCAAATGTTTGGAATTTTTAAAAAAAATTAAAAAAAGAATTTTTCAAAATTCTTATTTCACAGCATAATTTATGACGATTCCAACGTGGGGCTA